>JAJPUD010009054.1:3804-64352 GCA_023553655.1 Myrmecobius fasciatus
GGGGGGGGCGGACTGAATGGGCGCTGACCCGGCGACCGGGGCCGGGAGGGACTGAGCCGCCGGCGGGGTCCGGTGCCCTGGGGTCTGGAAGCCCTCTCGGATGGGGAAAGGGATGAGGGACACTGGGGAGGAAGGAGATGCTGAGGGCCAGCAGGAGGAAGGGGGCACTCCAGAAGAAAGGGGGTGCAAACGAGGGGGGGCGTCGGGAAGGAAGGGGGTGCCGAGGGTTAGGAGGGGGAGGGGGCACTGACGAGAGGAAGGGGTGCCGAGAGGGCCAGGAAGGGATGGAGACTTAGAGCAAAGCTACCGCGGGGAGGGAGTCCTGCGGGAGAGGGGAAGGGGTGCTGTCCTTCAGGACAGTAAAGGGGAGGGCGGCTCAGGTGGGGTCTCGAGAGGAGAACACGATTGGGATGGAGACAGGGATAAAGGAGATAGAGAGGTGTCCTGGCAAGGGGGATCCGAGGTGACCTGTCACTGACGGAGAGGGAGGGACAGGAGGCTGATTGAGGGGGACCGGAAGGGTCTGGATTTAGAGGAGACTTGTGGGGTCGTTGGGGGTTGGGCAGACAAGAAGAGGTTCGGTGGGGAGGTGCCCCAGAGGCGGAGGGGAGATTGGGGTCACAGAAGGAAGGGTGGGAGGAGTTATAGAAAAAACTGACATGATAGGACAGGATTTGGGGGGTCACGAGAAATAAGGAGAGATGGTAGTTTGAGAGGCTGGAGGGGTGACAAAGAAAGATAGCTGGGATGATGGGGATGTTGGAAGACAATCAGGAGTGTAATGGAATTTAAGGAGGGGAGGGAGTTGGCAAAGGTTGGAAGGGATGTGGAGATTTCCAAACCCAATGTTGTGAAGGGATTGGGGTGAGGGACTGATCTGAGGGACTGAAATATAGCTCCCCAGACTGGGAGGGGCTCATTGGCCCAAGTAGTGTGTTGAGAGGAGACTCAGGTCACCCAAGGGGATGAGAAGGGGGAGCCCTTGTATAGTGAAGTTGTGAGTAGGCAGCACTTAATTCTTGAGCCTTCATAGCCCCGGTGGGTACTTTAAGGAAGGGAAGTAAATCTGCGTTTGGGACCCATGATAGGTGAGGATGTTAAAAACTCTCAGATCTGGGCATGGGGAACAGTATTTTTTCTTCTCATCCTGAGTAAATGTCACAGGGCATCTTCAAAGACGATAGATGGGGAAATCGGGGACAGTTTTAAGAGAACTCTGCATCTTTGGTAGGGGAGAACAAGGAGAATTGTGGGGGACGAGTCAGTGTCTCCAAGGAGTCCAGAAATGATTGATGCTGAAGAAGGGGGGGAGCTGGTACAGCTTCCTTGCCTACCTTACTAGGCAGATGCAGGTGGGATGTGGGAGTCTCTGGGTATTTTCCCTCCACTCGGGAGAGCCGTTTAATTCTCGTTCTGTGCAGGATGTAGTACAAAGGGGAGACTGGTGCTGTGGACTTTAAGAGATCAGGAACCTAGAAGCTGTCCAAGAAAAGCCTTGCTTCTCACCTGCAGGGCAAGACTTTGAAATTGTCCAAGGTCCAGCCTGGAAGAAGCATTTTCCAGCCACAGGGCCTCATGGGTGTTGAAACTGGATTTCTTTAGGCTCTGCTGGGGCAGGATCCAGTATGATCTTGGAGATTCTTATTGAGATTGTGGAGAGGAAGAAAAGAAGGAAAATGTTTCCTTGGTTGTTTTTTCATAAGAGAGGGAGTTAGTTGTAAGGAGGTTCTGGTAACTTTGGAATTTTAACTCTTCCTGTTCCAGGAGACAGCCTTTCCCTTGGTCTTTTTCATAATAAAGTGCTGCAGGAATCTGCAGTCAGCTGCAGTTGGGAGTTTTGGAGGGAGGGTGAGCCTGGAAGGCATCTAAACACTTTCCTAAGAGGACTTCTCTCTGTTCTTTGATCTCCTCTGGTTTCGAAGGCAAGCAGCACATTTCCTCTCAGATGTGTGCTCTGCATGTGGGCATGTATGTGCCTGTGCCATGTGCTGGGACATGTGCATCCTTATGCCCAGAGAAGGAGGGGTCTGGGATATTTTGCCATAACTGCAGTGCTGCAGCTCTTGAGAAGGGGAAGAGTGAAGGTCACACTAACTGGACACCGATTTAAGTCTCCAGACTTGGCGCTGCATGTTCAGTTTCCTTTGTCTTCTCTCCCGGTCTGGGAAGATGGTTTCATTTCCAGGGAGCGGTGGGAGAATGAATGGCTTTAGAGCTGTAACAGAGGCAGCTTGGATTGTCCTAGTAGGAACTGGCTCAGGCAAACCCACCTGCCTCTGGTGGGACTCAGGGGCCCGATAGTCTCTGAGCCACTCTGGACTTTTCTAATGATCTCTCAAAAGGAAGGCCTCCTGGTCTAATTTCAGCAAAGTTCTGAATATAATTTCCCCTTCTACGCTTGAATTTAAAAGGCTTATTGTTTTCTAGGAAGTTTCCTTTGAGGGTGTAGGAATTTTTGCCCCAGAGTTAAGAATATTTCTGTGGTGTTTGCTTTCCCTAAGGAGAGGGAAATGTCAGCAGCAATATCCAATAAACTGGATTATTTATGTTATCTGAATCATTCTAGGTTCTTTTCTACCTTGCAGCAGCTGCTCTGAGCCCCTCTAATTTAGTCTGCCATCCTTACTTGATGTTGGGGTCTTTGTTCTTGCCCCCCCCAACTCCATGTGTGCTTCCCACTTCTTGGGGAGGCCTCATGGCCCCATACTATAACTGTGAACTGACTGTTCACTGGTTTGGGGAGAGGGACAGGATTTGAGAAACATTGCACAGGAAGCAGAACACCACTGCTCTTGCTTTCATTGATGGGGTTTAATGAGACACTTGCAGGGTGCAGAAGATTTTAGTGGCTATCTCCGACCCCTAGAAAATAAAAGCTGGGGCTCTGTAACTGGCTCACTAAGTTCAAGCCGTTGGCCTCCAAGTGCCTCCCCCTGAAGTAGACATTGGGCTTCTCTGCACCTCCAAGGAGACTTTGCTTGTAAAGAACTTTATAAACCTCAAACAGCCTGACAAATGTGAGTTCTACAAGCTGCACAGGAAAGTTGCATGGACAATGTCTGATTCTTGATTAGCTAATGGGGGGGTTTTTAGCTGGTGTGAGAACTTTATGGAGGAGGCTTCTGGCTTCCTTTTGTTCTTTTATTGCCATGCTCACTAGCAGGATGGGAGAAGTAAGAAAACCTAAGGAATTGCTTTGATCACTTCTGGACAGCTCTTGGAAGGTGGATCCCACTGGATCCCACACAATTACCAGTGTGTAATTAGCCTTAGCTGATTAGTACTGTGGTCTATTTTCAAATTGATCGATTGGTAGAGGTATTTGCTTAGCAGATATTTGAGAATGAAGAGCCCACTGAGGCATTTGATTTGAGAAGGAGCTCTGCTTCTGAGCTTTTGGGCGGATGAACTGTGTGCAGACACAGTGGGCTGCTTTGGGGTTGATTTCAGAGCTGCTGCTCTGGAGCATCAGATGTAGAAGGTTTATATCTAATAGATGGGACCTTGGGGAGTAGTCGAGCTTCTCACTCTGGGGTCTGCAGCACATCTAAGATGACCTCTTCCATTCTGACCAATCTTATGGATTGCTCACCCAGGGAGGGAGGTGCCTTCAGATGTGCTGGCAGGAGGGGTTCCCAGTGAATCATAAATGAGGCTCCCGAACTCCAGATGAGTGTTTGGAGAGGTCACTCTGTAACTTAAGTTGTAATCTCCCCGAGGGCAGAGCCGCTTCCTTCCACGGATATGTCTTTTACTGTATGGGGCCACTTAAATTAGCTTTTTGAGGATGATCTAAGAGTCTTGTATAGGTTCCAGTGCCTGAAGTTGATACCTTGTTTTCCCTCTCTTACAGTCGAGTTATCCTGCCTGTGTCTGTAGAGGAGGTAAGTTCTTTTCCCTGATTTCCTCTGTGGTTTGGTTTTTTTTGGGGGGGAAGTATTTCTCTCTGGTCAGCTAATCCTGCTCACATTGATGCTCTCCCTGCCACCTCGATTTTCACTTTGTCCAAAAGTAGGAACAAACCATGCTTATTCTGGCTGTTGCCAGCTCAGCTTACTTAAAAGAAAGGTTACTTTGCATCCAGCCAGATCTCTTAAGAGCCTGGTCTGGGAGCTCTCCTAGTTTGTGGCCTGTGATTTTTTTTCCCCTCCTAAACTAAAGCTAGCCTGTATTACAAGCTTGGGGTAATGGAGGGACACCTCCTTAAGTGTATGGTCACATCGAACAGCCGCTCTCCCTGAGATGTCAGTCACTTAGGGAGTCTGTAGGAACTCTGTGTCCTTGTGTAACAAACCAAGGCGGCCTATAGGGAAGAGAATGGCAAAGAACCTCCATGTTCCCCGAGGGCCCTGATGATGAAATGAAAGTAGAAAAGTCTATCTCCAAGAGAAGAGAATGAAAACAGAAATGTTTGGTTTACCCACTTGGCTTCTGGTTATGGGATGCTCTGGCCAAGTCAGCCTGAGGAGGTTTCAGAGTACTGACTCAGCATATGTCCTTGAGGGAGCTATCTCTGGGGCTGCCTCACCTGCCCTTTCCCTTAGTCTCACTCCTCTGCCCTCCTCCTGCTCTCTGCCTTGGGGGCACCCCCATTTCCTTCCAGATTTGAACACCATGCTCATAGCTTCTTGGGAGGCTACTGCTTTCAACACGTCTGGAGGGTGTAAGCCTGCCAGCCCACAGGGGATGGCTGGAATTGAGGGAGGGCAGTTGCACAACTTTGTTTTCTGGTGCTGACATCTCTAGAACTCCACCCATCTTTACCTTTGGATGATACTCATCATAAATGTTTGTGACTGATAACAAACTGCTTTGTACATAGAAATAATACTTTAAAAAACAAAACAAAACTCAGGCAAATCCCTCCCCCCCCCCAAAAAAAAGAGGAAGAGACTTTTCATCTGTAGCAAGTGTCCTGTCTCAGTTGCAGTTGCCCTGTTCCCTGAAAGGAGTGAGGAGTACTGATGTGACCCTCCCAGAGGACTGTGCTCACTGTCAGACTACACAAATAAGAAGCATTATGGGAAACTTAGAGACAGTTCAGTCATAGAGATCGGAGTCTATGAAGGCGAAGGTCAAAGCAGGAATTCTTGCAAATGATCCATGGAGAGATTTCAGGGGGTCTGTGAATGTCAGCAGGAATAAAAACAATTTTTAATTTCACTAGAATTGGTTTCCTTTGTAATCCTATATATTTTATATTATTCTGAGGCTTCCCCAGACTGCTGCCCAAGGGCCCAGGACACACAGAAAAGTAAAGACACCCTCTTCCCCCGGGTTAAGGGAATGGGTGCTAAGCCTGGAGGAGGGATGGAGTAAGTTAATGGTTATCTGCAAATCTATTTGTGTTTTTCCCTCAGAATTATAGTGAGTAGCTGTTCTCCAATTCTGCAAGGTTTGTGCCACCAAATTTTTGGTTTGGACATAAAAACATATCCTGCTCTGAGTTTTTAGGCACTTGGCCACATGGCATGTGCCTGTGAAATGTTCTCTGGAGGGATATGGTGATTTCTCTGGGGAGGGGGAAGGAGGGGGCAAACCTTGGGCCAGGTGGAGATCGGAGGTGCTATCACTTACAGCTCAACTCTGGTTGTCCAGTAACAGCCTTCTGTCTAGAGGCTGTTCTTGAAGGAATCAGAAGTCCCAGCATCCTCTGCTGGGAACTGACAGACACTTAAATTTTTGAGTCCTTGTTTTGGTCCTCTGGCCAAATGAAAGGTATAGAACTATTTCTAGCTCCTTGATTCCACAATCTGTAAAGGGTTCGATTCTGCCCCAGAGCTTTTATTTCCTCTGAAGGGGAGCCCAGAATGAGATCATTGGATCCCTGAGAGGCCAGTAAGAGGCCAACTTTGTCCTCTTACCCAAGAGGACAATGACAGTCACATAGGTTACAGGCTTCTCAGGATCACCCAGAGTCGAGATTTGAGCCCATGTTGATTCCAAGCCTAGTGCTCCTTCTATACTACTTTACTGCTGCCCAAAGGCTAATTGCTTATTATAAGGCAAATTAAAGGACTCCCTCTTCTGCTCAGGATTGGCTGTGGAGGTTTGAAAAAGGGTTAAAATAAAATTTAGGGTTGGGGTGAGAGGGCAACATCAACTTGAGGCTGAGCTCATCAGCTTCACTCTGGTTTGATTTGGGGGTGTCTTGGCACATATATGGGTAACAAGTTACAGAAATTAGAGCAGTGATGGCCCAGAGCCTGGAGGGAGGGAAGGAGCTCCTTTTTGCCCTCCTCTTCCCCCCTGCTAGTCATGAACCTCACTTAGAAAGCCTGAGAAAGTCCCGAATGGACAGAATAAGGAAGCACAGTTAAAACTGACCTTGAAGGAAGCAAGAACCAAGATGGGCCAAAGTCCATTGCCCATCCTAATGACAAGTGGGTGTATCCCACGAATTCAACCAAGCCCATGTAGTGTCTCACATCTACTTTCTGAAGTGAGAGGCTGCCCTGAATCATGGGCTGGGAACTCTCAGATTTAAAAGTTTGAGGAAGAATGGTGAGAAGTGATAGCTTTGTAATGCCTTCTTTCTCAATAGCCTGATTCAGCTCCTTGCCAGTGGGATGGGGCTGGGGGCCCCAAATTACCAGTTGTATGTCTCAGGGTTTCATCTTCCCTGAGGAGTTTGGCATTTCCTAGGAAGAGTAGCTTCACCTGCTGCAGCACCCATCTCCTCCTGTCGGGATCTTTTCCTGCTTTAAATTGTTTGTTGTGTTTTTCAAATTAATTTTTTTTTTCAATGAACAAAGGTCTGTTTTCTCTCCCTCTTACCTCCCTCTTCCATTGAAAAAAACAAAACCAAAAACCTTTGTAACAAATATGCACAGCCAAGCAAAACAAATGCTTACATTGACTTCGTCCAAAACTGTCTATCTCATTCTGCTCCCTGACTCTACCAACTCTCTAACAGGAGCAAGCTTCATTCATCATGAGTCCTCCAGAATGATGGTCATTCATTGCACTGATCAGAGCTCCTTCAGTTTTTTAACTTTTAAGTTTTTATTTGTTCATTTATTCATTTTTTATTTGTTTGTTTGTTGGCAGTGTTAGTGCTACTATAGAAATTGTTCTTCTGGTTCTGCTCATTTCACTCTGCATCATGTCATTAAGATCTTCCCAGGTTTCTCTGAAACTGTCCCTTTTCCCATTCCTTACAGAACCATCTGTCCCACAGTGACTCTCCATTGGGTGTGTCAGCCATGGGCTCCCATCTCAGGGAAGGCCTGCCCTTTGCCCTGTGGGTAGGGCAGTTTCACTTCTTGTTTCCAAAGATCTCCAAGGCTCCATCTCTTTTTGGGTGCCCAGCCTCGCGATGTTGTGTGGGTGGAACTAGCAGCTGTGCTGTGTTTTTCAGAGTTCTGTGTTCACCCTTGTCCCCCACCCTCCTCCTGTAACAGGATTGCTAAATACAGCAGAGTTCCTGTTTTTCTTAGCTAAATTTTGAAGTCCTTCTTTGGGATAAGGGAACATAACTCAGACAGGAGCGTGGGCTCTCCTTGGCCCTCAGGGACCTTGTGCCTTAGAAAGTGGTTATCTCTGTGGGCTTACCTGATATTCTGACCCCCCCCCCGTTTAGAGTGATACCCTTGTTTAGAGGCCCTCCCATCTGAGCCTGGCTATCTTAACAGAGAGTTGGTTCTCCTCTCAGGTGAAATCTCCATTCCCCCCCCCCCACACACACACACACCCTGCTGTGCGCCCCCTGACTGGCGCTGGTAAAAGCTGAGTCTTATTTGCCAGGCTACCTTACCAGAACTGCCTTCCCTTGTCTCGCTGGGATTATAGGATCAGAATATCAAGGGAGATTATAGGGCGAAGATGCCAACCCAACAAGCTGATCCTCTTAGAGGCCGACCTTTGACTCCTGCCGTTGAAGAGGAACCAAATGAATGAAACTCTGTTACTAAAGGAGATTAGTCTGTGCCTGGGGAGCCCTGTCCCCGGCACGTCCCATCAGGCCTGCCATGCAGTTCCCCCAGCTTGCTGAGGGAGCCAGCCCAGGCAAATGTTCTCACAGGTCTTCTCCAGCTCAGCCAAACTCCCCTCCACTCAGTGTGTGACCCAAGTAGGATCTCTAGGGTATCATAAGGCACGCTGGCAGCTCTGGGCTTGCTTAGGATTGACAAAGCTGGCAGGGCTGGACCTTACCCAGGGTCTGCGGAGGAAAGGACTCTGAGATTAACAGATCTCATGATCCCACTGGAGCTGCTCTTGACTTTTTGTAGAATTTTCACCTGCAACTTTGGAGGTTGGGTGTCAGGGAGAGATTGCGTTGCAGCTTAGCCCAAGTACTGGGGGTGTCTCAGGCACAGTAGGCCCCAGTTGTGCTGAGAAACATAGCCCAGGAACCCCCTTCACTGCTGAGCCCTCTCTCAGCAGCTGCCTTCCCTGTCTTAGCTCAGGGTAAAGTGATCAGTCACTATTTTGGATGCTGTGGTGGACAGTAGTATCACTGGCAACTCCCCAAAGATCTGTTCCTTCCTCCTAGTCTGAGAAGGAAATCCCAGGCCCTTATTTTCCTGTAGGAAATAGGATAAGAGAGGAGTATCTTGTTTGATCCCCCCCAGTACACTGTAAGCAAATGGCTAGCTGACTTTCCTTTCTTGTTCTCCTTGAGGCAGTTTTATTGTGGGTTTGGCCACTGCCAAGATATTGAATGTAGGAAATGAGTGCTTGCCTCATTAGCTGAGGAAGGCCTTCCTCATTCTCCCCTCCAATCCCTTTACAGGTTCTCTTGAGAGAGGAGAATAAGACTGAGGTCTGAATAATCACTGCCTCGGACCTGAGTGCTGAAATCCAGCTTCACAGTAGCAAGAGAAAGCAAATGACCTTGCCCAATGTAGCCTGTGACCTCAGGAAGGGGACACTAAGCATTTGCCATCTCCTCAGTGTTAGCCAAAAGGATAGTAAGCCCAGAGTACAGCCTGCAGGTCCTAGTTCCTGGGACTTTGCTATTATGGGGAGCAAAAGAAGCCATCTAGTGCCTTGGGGACCTGGAAAAGAGCTAGGAGGCTTATTTGCTGCTGGGGGTATTCTTTCCAGGATGAGGAGACCGTAAAGAAGTGTGTCAGGTGGGAAGGAGCTTGTGGCTCTCAGAGAGCACTTTGGGAAGAGGTGAGGCCTTGGGATTCTGTGCAAGTGGTTGGAGTGAGGATCTACCAGAGTCAGGAGCTGAACTCTAGAGCGACCTCACACCCCTCCCTGTCCCAGGCAGATGGGCCTTGAGTGCCAGGAATCCATTCACCAGGTGGTGGTTCAGGATCAAGTGAGATGGAGGTCCTTGTGGTACCCTGGTCAGCCTTGGTGGATTATTGGAGAAATAGGAAGATGAGAAATGAGCAGGTTGTCTGCTGAGATACATAACTGCCGCATGTGTGCCAACTCGAGAGTCTCTGGGGCAACTCGTCTCAGTTACTTTGGAAGGATTGTTGCCAGGGTCCTTGTTGAACTGCTGAACGACTCAGATGTAACATTCCCCAGCCTTGGGGGCTGCAGGGTGATCTGCTTAGGTGGTCTTGCCTTTCTGGCCACAAGGCACTAGACTGGGTTTAACAAAAAGCCATTAGCCCCGGCTAATTCCTGTTTCTCTATTCCTTCAGTACCAGGTAGGCCAGCTGTATTCGGTGGCAGAGGCCAGTAAAAATGAAACTGGTGGTGGTGAAGGTGTGGAAGTCCTGGTGAATGAACCCTATGAGAAGGATGGAGAGAGGGGCCAGTATACCCACAAGATCTACCACTTACAGAGGTATGTGGAAGCCGGCCCTGGCTCAGGGTTCTCCTGAGGGTCTTGGAAGGATTCTGCTTAGTCTGAAGAGAAGAGCCTTCCAAGGAATCTGAGAGCTAGCCTTGTGCAAGAGGAGAAATCTTAGGAGCATTGGAGTGATCTTGGGCTGTCTAGAGTGGGAATATATAGTGGGAACTAGAATCAGTTTGAATCAAAAAAGTGAATTCTCCACAAATTCATTGAACTTTAAACCCTGTTAACTTCTTGAATGATGAATAGGGCCTTGCACATAGTAGGTGTTGAACAAATGTTTGTTGAATTTGAATTGAATGTATTGAGCCAGGATTCTTTTTAAAACTGTCTATTGAACCAGTCTGAACTGGACCTGGCTAACAGTATTATTCTATAGCTATTAAACTGAAATGAAACCAATGCTGAATCAATAGTTTCCAAGCTGAATCTAAATTTATTTCATTTGGTTCAATTCCCGATTTAAAGTGGTCTAGCTGCTAGAACAGTGTTATAAAGCATCTGGCACACATGTTAGGGAGATGATTTTGAGGGGTAGAGCCAGGACTAGTCAGTCCTAGGCAAGATTTGGGAGGCAGGCTAAGTGTATTTTTGTTGTTGCCTTCCCACTTTCCTGATCAACTCACTTCCTCCTTCCCTTAGACCTTTGACTCCCAGGTGCCCATCAGTGTGGTATATAGTAAGAAGGACTGATGGACATAGAGTCAGAAGACATAGGTTCTAACACTGACTGGTTTTTTGACCTTAAAGTCACTAACCTCAGTTTTTTCTTCTGTAAAATGGGGACAATAATGCTACAGTTACCTTGCAGGGTTGTTGTGAAGAAAGTGCTGAACAGATCATAAAATGCTTTGTAGAAATATAAGCTTTGATTGAGGTGGTGTTGTGTTTTTGTTCTTACCTCCTTTACTGATCTCAGGACTAATAAGTTGCTAGCTGATTACATGGGGTAATGCTTCCATCTCATCCTTCTCCCTGTCCTCTACTATTTGCATTTTTGTAGGGGACTTCTAAAGCTAAGCAGTGGGGTTGATATTTGGGAGTTCTCAACAATGTAGGGCCCGTGGTGGGATTGTACATAGTATTTGCTTGGTCTTCCGGTGGATGCCATTTCTTCCTCCAATTTGCATAATTCCATCGCAATCAAAACACATTGGCAAAGGAGAGATCCAAGGTTTTCAATTGTTTCTCTCATCTATGAGGACACGAATAAAGGGATATTTGGTATTTTGGCATACTACCTTCCAAAGGTTGCTGACCCTCTTGTTAGCCTATGTATTGGGTTACCTGTGAGGTCTTGTTTCAGACCTGAGGTTCTCAAGCTGTTGTGGCCAGTCTCCTGAAGCCTGAATGAGCTGTCATACCAGCTAAAGATCCAAGGAAGATGATCCATGCCTTAGGAGTAGGATCAGAAGAATGGAATAGGACAGGATGTTCCATACTGGAAGGCACACAGGAGCATCCCAGCATCATCTCCAAAGCGGTGCAATTCAAAGAATTGACTATATTAGAAGAACAAGAACATAAGCGCATGTTGGGCCCCACTTCCCTTGGGCTGTTTTCAATGTGGAATCAAGGCCTTTCCTGATTGCCAGCTCTCCCGGCACACTGCTAGCCTGGAAGATCCTGGAGGATTAGGTTCTATTTGCTTTGTATTTGTGCCTGCAGATTCTTTCACCTTTCTAAAGTTTAATTCTGGTCACGTTGTTTCCTTGGCTTTTGCATGGTTGAGGGTTTTTTTTCCCCACTGCCTGCTGAATGAAGTCCAAACTCTTTAGAATACCATTCAAGCTCCTCCATGGTCTGACTCTTAAGTTATCCATGTAGGTTCTTTACCCTCCAACCAAACTATCCTCTATTTCCTGCCCTGTCACATGATTAACCAGTTCTGTGCCCTCTGTCCTCTCCCTTCTCCTCTGTCTTTGAGGAAATCCTGTCCCTCCTTCAAGACCAGAACAAATATCCCTTCTGTGAAGCCTTAGATGCTCCGAGAAGAGTTCTCTCTTCCCTGGGCTCCACGTTGCTATCCCCCTGTGTTGCATATCACTGGGTGCTATGCATGTCTTAGAATTTCTTCTATATTGTAGTTTCTTTGATGGCAAAAATCCTATGTTTCTTCCTTGTATGCTAGAGTAATTGGCTCACACACAGTAGGACCTCAACACTTGATAACTGTTTGTTGAATCCCAACCCTCAGAGTACCTAGAACTATGCTCTGGAACCAGGAAGCATGAACTGGGATAAGTAAATGCTTACCCACTAATGCAGGTGGCCCAAAGGCATCTTGTGCTTTTGAAGGATTTGGCAGAGAAGGAATTTCTAAGCAGTTACCATCTTCCTCTGGTGATGGGGTAGATAGATATTGGGTATTGATTTGGGAACGAGACTTGGTTGAGACACATGAGCTTTTGTCCTAAAGCCAAGTGATGTGAGCTGTCATAGTAACTTGCACTCCAGTACTCATCACAAGAAGTCAAAACTGTGGTCTGAAGAATCTACAGTAAAAGTCCACTATCTTCTTCCTCTCTCCTTCCTCTTCCCCATTCCCCCCTACAGCAAAGTACCGACATTTGTTCGTATGCTGGCCCCCGAGGGAGCCCTGAATATCCATGAAAAAGCGTGGAATGCCTATCCCTACTGTAGAACTGGTGAGTATAGGAAGAACTGGTCGCTAAGGAGGGACGGTTTTAGAAGGGGGCAGAGGACTTGGGGGTGACATCAGGCTTCTTTTGGTCTCTGAGTAGAACAAAGGTTGGGATCAGAGACTGGCTTCAGAGCCAGTGACTATTATTGGTGACTAAGTGGGTAGAGACCACTAAAATTATTGTGGCCCATAATCCTTTTGGAGTTGGTATATCCTGATCTCTGGTTCCATTTGAGTTGTTTCTGTTTTGAGAAGCTGTAGTTCAGGTACACCCTGAGAGATTATTGAAGCTCCCTCATCAGCAAGACAATTTCTTGTCTCTGGACTTGTACTGTGGGCTAAAGAGAGAGACAAAGGAAGAAGTGAAATTGGTTTCTATTTCTTCTTTTAAGAACAGATGACCTGCTAGTTCAAGGAAGTTGTTATGTGTACAAATGGATACATATGCCCCTACCCAGTGGGCAGAGCCCCATCTTGGTGTCTGGACCTCATGGCAGACTGTATACCATGGGTCTCAATTAGGAGATAGGACCACGGGCACTCTAGATTCATAATGAAAAAAGAGGAGTTCGAGCTTGACTGGTCAGCTCTGTGTCCAGCATAGTCCTCTTTAAGGGACGAGACCCTTTTTAAGGGACTTTGGGGCATGGGATCAGGATGGCAGTTTGGTTTAGGTCTCCTAGAATCTTCCAAAGGGAGTTCAGGATCTTCTGGACCTTGCCTGTTTTTCTACACTACGTGGTCACTATATATCAGCCCTTATCCACAGTGCTGAGCAATAATTCCTCATTGGCCTTCAGACTCTCATCCTGGTGTGGACGAGGGCAAGCCTCGTCATTAAGAATGTTTTCTTGGTCTTAGGTACTTTCCTTGCTTGGTGTTCCAAACTGGTTTGTACCTTCCTGGATTTTGCTAACATATTCCTATATGGCTTCTCTATTATACGTATATGAAGTCTGACTTTACACTTTGGGGAGTAAAAGGGTCACTGAACTAAGTGATCTTTGTCCTCTAGGGTTCTTGGCCCCAGGCTTTATGGGCGGGGTAGAACTTGGCTATTACTTGGGGAAGTGATGGATCTCCCAATGGACTCTTAGTTGGGTGAGGTCTCCAGAGGGAACACCCAACTCTGGAGTTGACTATTGTGAACAAAAACGTACCCATGAGTCAGAGTATATCATTACTTAAGCCTAATCTATGGACAGATAGTGACTGTGTTTCTGAAAATAAAACAGGTGTGCATACTTTCTTAAAAGATGACATGCAACGTGACTGGGGATGTCTGGTCTTGGGCCAAAGGTGAATTTTCCTGGCATCCAAGAACATTGTCTTGAGCATATTTTGCAGTTAACTTTAATTAATTTTGCACAGAACAGTCCATGCTCTTTTCTTTGAATGAATACTGGGGACTGCTGCTCCATGTCTAGGCATAGTACGCTTAACCGAGACATGTGCCCTGTCCCCTACTCATTTCCTAAGGGGGTGGAAGCTGCCTTGAAGGTCTGGGCATTAGTTCATATGTCGGAGAAAATGTTGATGCCTCCCAATAACCCAGGCAGGGCATGAAGGACCCAGAATGCAGGTGAGGAGGGAGGGCCAATCTTTAGGGAGACTGAGCGTACATTTAAAGAGACTGTCTTGGTGAAATTAAGATTCAGACCTATCTAGCTTGGAAACATACTCTCTGGAAAGAAGAAATATAAACAAATGAAGAGAGCTCTGTGCTATCTCTCTCTCTGAGCTCTCTGGGAGTTGGTGACATATGGATTTTAGATCCAAATTTGTATCTAAACATTTAATTTAATTCACAAAGAAAGGTGTTTAAGCTAGTGTGGTCCAACATTTTACTTACCTTCTGAAGGCCTTTCATTTCATGAGAAGAATAAAAATGTCATTCAATTCAACAAACAATAAATGCCTACTATGGGTAATGCACTATGCTAGGCTATGGGTGACATGAGTCCTGCCATCTTGGACAAGACATGTAAATAAATAATTATGATGCAAAAAGTACCAAGGTAAATGCACTGGAGAAGTGTGAGGAGGAGGATGTCTTTTTTCCTCTTGGTTTGAATCAGGGAAGACTTCATGGAAGAAGTATTTCTTACTTGAAGCAGGCCTTGGAGGTAGAAACTTCAATGGGTGAAGGTCAAGGAGAGGGATTCATTCCAGATGGCACATCTTTAGCATGGGCAAAGGCATGGAGACTAGATATCACAGGACTGGAAAAAAGGATGAATGGAGAAGAGATTGGTCCAGTGTAACTGGAATGTAGTATACATGGAGAGGATAATAAATGTTTATTAAGCATCAATTACGCATAAGGTCCTGACTTATATAACATAAAACATCTATAACATACATACATACACTCACTCCCCCTACTTCCTTACCACCTACTCATTCTTCAGTTTTCCTTGCAAACTGACTCCAAGCCCCATCATTCTATTTAAATGACTCTCTCTGATGTCACTATTAACTATATATATATAACACATATGTAACAATAAAAAACATAAAAAATATATAACATAAAACATAATTTATCAACATAAAAATATATAAAAACATATATGAGCATATAAAAACGTAAGTGGTAAAGTCTGTGGCCATGAGGAGTTTCCCTTCCATTTGGGAGGTACAACACTTATGCAAATATACATATATTTATAATACATATATACACACATTCATATACTGGAAAGAGTATATAGACAATTAAAAAATGAGGAAATTCTTCATGAAGTACCTAAACTAAGTCTTGAAGAAGTAGGATTCTGAGAGTTGAGAAGGGAAGGCATTCTAAGAAGGTAGAATGGGGACAGTTAGGTGGTACAATGGATAGAGCACCAGCCCTGAAGTCAGGAGGACCTGAGTTCAAATCTAGTCTCAGATACTTAATACTTCCTGGCCGTGTGACCCTGGGCAAGTCACTTAATCCCAATTGCCTCAGCCAAAAGGAAGAATGACCTGGATAAAGGAGAGGCAGCAGCCACATTCAGAAAGAGTCTTAAATGTGTCCTTTGACCATATATGTTCAGATCCCTAAGTGTGAGGGTGTGGATTGGAAGAAGAAAACCCAGGTAGTGAAACTGCTTGAAAAAGGAGGAAGGGCGGTAACCTGGAGGCCAGAGGACCATGGCAGCAAGAGTTTGGCTTGGCTGATAACAGCAGATGGAATGAACCTCCAAGAAGGAAAGCTTGCTGGGTCGTGATGGTGAAGGGATCTGAAAGGAAGTGGCAGTGAGGAGTCAGGAGTACACCAGCCCTTCCTGACCCATGTGCTGGGGACAGCTGATCCTGGAGAGAATGTCTTTTGGAGATAGGCAGATTTCTGTAACTGCATCGTTAGAAAGAGTATAAAGAGGGATTTATGTGAGATAAGGCGGCAAATGAATTGGAGCTCTGAATTATGGAGGCTCTGAAATGCTGGGAACAGGATTTATATCTTGTTGTGTAGAAAATGAGGAGCTAATGAAGATTTTGGAGTCATGGGATGATCAGGAAGTTGCATCCAGATGATGGTGTCTACTATTAATTGAAAAGAAGATAATTTAGGGGACGTTTATAACATTGTGGACCAGAAAAAGGGAGGGCTTGAGGTAGGTAGCATATTGAATAGAGATGGTGAGGTGCAGATAGGAGAGCTGCTGGACGCAGAGGATCGATAGCACTTGCAACAAAATACAGATGTCAGGGAAGAAGGGAACGTCAGAGGTGACCTCACAGTCATGACCCTGGGTGATCTAGAAGCTGATAGGGCCATCCACAGAAACAGAGAAATCAGTGGGAAGGAATTAGTTGGAAGAAACGGGGAATTCCAGTTTGGAAATGATGAGCTGAAGGTCATTCAGCGAGTTGTAGGCCCAGGTCCTTGGAACTAGGGGAGAAACTGGGGGGACAAGCACAACTCAAGAACGATCTGGAATTCATTTAAATAGCAGTCAGAAATGGAGCTGTGGGAATGGTTAGATAGAGAAAAGAGGATCATCAGGGGTATATAAGGGGCGATCTACATGTAGGGGATAAAGAACAGACAGAGGAGCTTGTGAGGGCCCATGTCATAGAAGCCATGGGGAAGGAAGACATCATGAAGAAGGTCTGGCTCTCTGCTCTATGCTGTCTATCATATCACAAGAGTCAAGAAACAAAAGGAAAGAGAAGGGATCTTTGGATTTAGCAGTAAAGTAGTTAATAGTGACATCAGAGAGAGTCATTTCAATAGAATGATGGGGGTTGGAATCAGTTTGCAAGGAAAATTGAAGAACGAGTAGGTAGTAAGGAAGTAGGGGGAGTGAGTGTATAGACTACTCTTTCTAAGAGTTGACAGTGGAGGAGTGAAAAGCAGTGCTGGGAAGGTTTCTGCTTTGTTTTTTTACGGTAGGGGATACCTGAGCATATTGGTAGACTGAGAAAAGGAGCCAGTGAAGGAAAGACTGACCAGAGCCAGGCTTAGGGGGGATGAGAAGGGGTGAGACTTCGAGGAGGGGATGTTTGAAGTTGGAGTGCTGAAGGGAAGAATTACTCAAGACAAAGTGGGGTTTCAAAAGGAAAAGTGGAAGGAAATCACCCAGGGCCCCTTGATGGAGCTGGAGGGTGTCAGCATTGCCATGAAGGAGCAGGTGAAATCATCTGCTGGGAGCGAGGGGGGCCAAAGTGAGAGAGAAGAGAAGCTGGAAATAGATGAGGAGAGTGGATAAAAGATGATTAAAAGGATGATCCCACAGCAGTGAGGGCCTAGATAACACAAAAAAAGCTTTAAGTTTATAGGATGATTTCATGCTCTCGGTTGCTTGGAACTTTTCCCACAATCACTCTAGCTTCCTTTTCTCTTCTTAACTTCTAAAGTGACTGGTTGTCAAGACTGGTCTGGAAAGAAGCAGGATCACTCTTTTGGTCCAAAAGAATTGGTTTAAAATTAGCTGAAAGTATCCTCACTCATGGAGTATTCTTTGTTCTCTAACTGCAAGCCAGTTTCTAAGCCTTCCAACTCCATGTAAAGAATGGTGTCCATCAGAAGTACACGGCAGCTTCTGCACTTCAAGGACACAAGGTGAACAAGGCTTCTGTTGGGAGACTGTCTTTTCTCCAGTGACATAGGATCTTGTGGCCATTTTTCTCTGATGAATAATTGAGCCTTGCTTTCCGAAAGGGTCTAATTACAACGAATAGGGGTACAGAGGGGATGAGGTCTGGTTACAGTGAATGGAAGGGATGCTGAAGCTGAGTGGACAGTGGCTGGACGCCTTCCTGCCTCGCCTCAAATCCCCAAGCCATTGATGATCTTGTAGTGTAGGGTGATGGGGGCTGCAGTGGCTCAGCTGACCAGACCGTGTTCCATTTTCCTGCCCAGTTGGAAAGGATCCAGAGAACAGAGAGTGGCATCTCTTTAATTAAGTGCAGAATTTGTTCCTCTGGGCTTCTGCTTGACTAGCGAAACTCAAGGGGATGGGGGAAGCCTGGTTATTCCTGACTGGCTAGAGAGCCTGGTGGGAGGACTTTGGGAAATGAGGTTGGGAGTTGCCAGCCACCTTGCTGCTCATTTGTCCTTATAATTCTTTTGTTTTTCTTCCTTCCATGCCCTAATCTTGGAGCAGTTATTACAGTAAGTATCTTCAAGGGGTCTGTAATGTGGATGGTGTATGTATGTGAGAGATCTGTAAGGAAAAGGCAAGGGGCAGTGGAGGGTACAAAAGGCTGCTGGGTAGTGGGTTTTTTTTTCCTTTTTCTGGGGAGTAGAGCTGGAGGAGGGAGGCTCAATCCTCCTGTGACCCTTCCATAATGGTTAATGTGTTCATTGGCCCAATTGTTCCTTAGTTAAGCTGCATTGGCATTTGGATTTACAAATTGAAGCCATTCTCAGTATGTGGGGACAGGAGATTAGGACTGAATTGCGTCATCAGAGAGTTTGTTTTCATCTAAAAGGGGTCTTGTACGTCAAGTGGAACCTTTCCTTCCCTTGGGGTCGGGCCCTCACAGTATTGGTCTCATGTCTAGTTGACTCAAATGTCCATTATCCCTTCTCTGCTGAAGAGTTTGTGGCTCCAAGTCAGCACTGACCTTTGGTAGAACTATCAAATGATCTGTTTTGTGTAGCCTGAACTCTACCCTGCTAGGTATCTCCTCCTCCTGAAGGCAGTCAAGTCCCATCAGTGCCCACTCAGGTCTTAGTGACTCTGTGTCCCCTGTACCCCCACAACTTCCCCACAGTCCTTTCCCATAACCCTCGAATCACACTGCCCTGGCTACCTTCGGAATCCTACAAAGAAGGTCGGCCCTTTCCCAGGCAGCCTTCTGCTCCAGGAGTGGCCTTGGGATTTCTGGAGAATGATCCTAGACTTGTCATATTGTCCTGATAATGAAGAGATCATCTTATGTTGTCCTTTCTCCTCTGTCGGCAGAATGAATATATGAAAGATGACTTCCTGATTAAAATTGAAACTTGGCACAAACCTGACCTTGGAACACTGGAAAATGTAAGTATGGCTGTCGAGGACTCCATGGGAGCAACCCCCTACCTGGACTTGCCCACTAGGTCCAGCCCTTGGCCCTACCACTTCGCCATTCTTCAGATGCCAGAATGGGGGCTGGCTGCCTCTCTGGGACCTGGTCCTCAGGTGTGAGGTGACCCACGGGGGACTTGCATGGCTTCCTCGTAGTCCTCAGGCTGCCTCAGAGCTCAGCTTATACAGAATTGTAGTGATCCTGGGGAAACACCCAACAAAACCACCCTTTAGATAGAGCCCCACATAGTGCTTGTCTTCTCAGTGAATAGGAGAGGGGCTGCAGAAAGGGAAGGGATTTGGAACTCTTAAAAGTTTTAAAATGAACATTCAAAATAAATCAGTGAAATAAAGGATGTATTAAAACAAAGAGAATTTTTAAAAATCCAGATACCCAATCAAAGGCTTCATGCATGAAAGTTTCCCCTTTCTGTGGTGGGAGATGGAGTGTAAATTAGTCCTAAGCACTAAAGTACTCTGCAGATTGAATTGAATGATTATGCTTTAATTATGTCATAGTAAACATCAGCCCTGTATTTATGTTGGTTGCTTTTGCAAGAAGAGTTTCCCCTGAGGGACTCCTCTTAGCATCCTTAGCTTTGGGAACCCTTGGAAGAAGGGTTCCCATTGTAGGCGAAGGGTGACTTTGTATCTTGTGGGAATTGTGGACTGACTCGTCTCCATCTTGCAGGTGCACAAACTGGAGCCAGATGTATGGAAACATGTAGAAACTGTTTTTATAGATATTGCAGATCGGAGCCAAGTGCTTAGCAAGGTAGGAATTGTTTTCAAGGGGAGGCGGTGGAACCGCCAAGAAGTTGGGGTGTGGTGAAGCCCTTTAGAAACAGGAGAACTGTACCCCTTCCAGGCTCAAAATGGGGCTTCTCTTATGCGCCTTTCATATAAGCTCAGAAGTTCCCTCTTCTTGGCATGGGATGCTGCTAGAGAAATCACATGGTCAGATGTTGGGTCTCCCCACCCTGAAAGTCTTCACCCTAGGAAACAATGACCGCTCTAGGTTTCCCCAGGCCAATTAGCAACACGTATTAAAGAGCTGCTCCACAGGGAAATCAGAGTGAGTGGCGATTTCTTAGAGAAGGTGTTGGATTTTAGGACCAGAACCTGCAAATCTCCTGCAGAGCAGAGTCTTTGTGGGAAAGACAGATTTCTGTCTTCCAGTGGCTTTGGATCAGGAATAGGAGGGACTGTAACCTTCTCCTCTCCCTGCCATGTTCCAGGTACTGACCTCAGACTGGTCTATTCCCATCTTGTCAGTATTAAGATCTGAATTCTACTTTTGTCCTCCCTTACTTCCTCCAGTTCCTCCAGCTTTTAGGAGAGTTCTTTGTTTAAGCGCACAGTAGATTCTTCATTATTATTCCACATTAATGGGGGGTGAGGGGGGAAAGGGTGATAGAACAGATCCAAGGTGGCTATAATTGACTTTGGAAGAGATTTTGTGTCCCACCTCTTTTCTGTAGGAGACTCACCCTCAGAAGTATATTTTTCTTAGGGGATTAAAGTGAATTTGCACTTCCTGAGTCTCAGACAGCTGAAAGACAGCGAGCCAGAATTAAAAATTTACTGGGGCTTATTCACTCATAGATGCTCAGGAATCGACTGTTTGCAAACCACTGACGAGAGACTGACTGTTACTGGCCGAGCAATACAGAGCCTGCCCTTGGAATTCTTTCCATCCTGTGCCATTAAAAACGAGTTACGGAAAGCAAGGCAGTGAGATCATGGCCAAAGAAGTTTAACATATGGGCCCTTGGCGGACACAGTGGAAACATCGTGTCTTTTGAGCTCTTTGCTCATGAGTATATATGGGGAAAAGTCTAAAGCAAATTGTGGCAGAAAAAACAACATTGAATCCTGCCTCAGGCAGCCCTCAATATTTACATAGCTCTGGGGTGACTCGTCACCCGCCCACTTTGGCCAGAGACCCGCCCACTTTGGCCAGAGACCGGCTAATGGATTTAGACGTTCCTGGCCATCTCTGTTCTTGGTTTGGACAATTACTGGACAGCAGGAACGGTTGGTGGGCTCCTCTGCTCTGCTGGAGGGGCTGTCAGCTCGATGGTGCTGTTTGTACCCCATCCACACTCACCACCTTTCTTTCACAGGATTACAAGCAAGAAGAAGATCCGGCAAAGTTTAAATCCATCAAGACAGGCCGGGGACCCCTGGGTCCCAATTGGAAGGTGCAGTTCACCCTTTGGCCACCAGGGGGCTGAAATCAGGGACTGGGTGGGCTAAGGGGTCCAGTCCCCTTCCAGAGGGGCGGGACCAGGGGTGGAGAATGGATTTGGGGGCCTGAGGCTGGGCTAGAGGGAGTCTCTTGGCTGCCCTCTCAGTCATGCGCTTGCCCCCGGGTGTTTTCTCTATACAGAAAGAATTGGCAAATCAGAAAGACTTGCCTTACATGTGCGCCTACAAACTGGTAACCGTCAAGTTCAAGTGGTGGGGCCTCCAGAACAAAGTTGAAAACTTTATACAGAAGGTGAGTGGCTGGAGGGAGGAGGTCAGCGACTTGGGTGTGATTGCCTGAGAAGAGCAGCTCAGGCTGGCCGCTGTAGGTCCGTCCAGTTGGCCTCTGGAGCCGGCAGGGTCACCTTCCCCTCCTGGCACCCGACTCCCTGACTCTCTTAGCTCTTCTTCACCTGGGTCAGGAAGAAACCCCAGTGTTATAGAAAGGGGAAACAGGCACAGACAATGGAAGGGAGTGACTTGCTGGGATTCAGCTCCGACATTTGTCTCCTTTCTTCAAAACCCAGAGGCAGGAAGTTTCATAGTCAGAATGTCCCAGGGTCCTCGATCACGGGGCTGGACAACACAGTCGAGCACGTGCCTTCTAATCTTGGCATCTGCTTTCTGGGAGGCTTGAGACCCACTCAAGTTTACTGTTCTCACCACCAGTCCCTCGTGGCTCCTGGAGAAGAAGGAAACGCCACTGAGTACTCTGCCCCTTGGCAGCGTTCTGGTGTTTGCTCTGCACACCCCCTCTTCATACGCTGGTGAGGGTCACCAGGAAACCTCTGCCGCTTAGTTAGGGCTGCTCAGGGGCCCAGGCACTTCTTCAATATCCATTCCCTCCACCCCCGCCCTCCTGATGTTCCTCGTCTCTGGGTCTCTGCCTTGGGGACCTCAAGGCCCACTAAGAAACTGACGTAAAGGACCTGAAGTGTCCGCCGATAATGAAAATAAGCGCGTGCAGCCAGCCATCCCCTGCTCTGTATATTAAAGCGCTGGTATCAGCTCTGACGGTGGGAAGGAACAGGGCAGTAGAGTCCTTTCTACTGAATTGTCAACTTGTCCCCTCCATTTTTTAGCAAGAGAAGCGTCTGTTTACAAATTTTCACCGGCAGCTGTTCTGTTGGCTTGATAAGTGGGTTGAGCTGACTATGGATGACATTCGCAGGATGGAAGATGAGACCAAGAGACAGCTGGATGAGGTAAGTGGGAGCTTAGGGGGAGGCTCTGAAACTCAAGGTTAATCCGCAGGCTAAATCCATAGCAGCTGATTATCAGCACAGAGGTGCATGCATCAGGATACTCGGTTGGATAGAGCAGCATTACCTCGTCTGGAGAACACTGATTCTCTTCTGACAAAGTTCTGGGCAAGTGGGAACGGGGGGAGGGGGGGGAGGGGAGGCGCGGCAATTTTCAAAGGCAGAAGGCAGCGAGAGCGTTGTCCCGAGATTCTGGGAAGGTTTCTTGCCAATCAGCAAAGCTGAGTAGTAATGGGATATCTGCTCTCGGGCACTAGGCCCAACTGTACATGATGTCTTCTCTCAAGTACCTTGGGCAGACCCCTGGGGAGGGGCAGGGCTCAGGAACAGAGGCCTAGGCAGTGTGCACCAAGTACCAAGTAAGGGGTACTGAGGGGTCCACAGGAAGGGCAGACACCGGCCCAGGAGTACTCAGGAGATGATGGGGCATCCACTGGGGAGCGAAGGAAGTTGGCACAGACCTGTGGAGGGCATCACTCGGGCACCACAGACAGTACAGAACCCACATCAGCAGCCCACTTTCCAGGCTTGAGAATTTTAAGTTTCAGGTTTCTTGGACCTTGAAGTAGGGCCTGGGAAGGAGGGATGGCTTGTGTTCTTCAAAGTCCTTCTGTCCCTCAGAAGGACTCCCTCAGGTAGGGGCCACAGCCATGTGGACGCACCTCCGAGCATAATCACTTCTCAGTCCTGTAGAAAAAGCCTTTCCTGTCCCCAGCGGTCCTGCCCCCATCACACTTAGCTCCTCCTTTACCTCTTGGATCTCTGTGAGCTCCTCTCTTCAGAACTTGGGGTGGGGATGAGGAGGGCCGGATCACCGCTTCTATCCTGCTGTGTTTTTCCTGGGCTGGAGTGACTCACCCATAGTGCCCTAGTTAGTCCTTGTGTAAGAGCTGCCATCTTGTTACTCATTTGACTGCATCCGGCTGGCTCTTCACCAGGCTCTGGGCCATAGCCCATATTTGTTTGCTAGAGATCTACCAAAAGTCGTGTGTTTTTGACTATAGTTTCAGGTTTTGTGAGCTCTTAGCCAGGGAAAAAAGTATACAAAAATGGAAATTTCCTTGTTCTTTTCCTCAGTCAGTAAGCATTTATATGTGTCAGGTACTGTGGTTAGAAATAAAAAGCAAAGGTAACCTCTGTCCTCAGGGAGCTTCCATTTCCAAATGAGGGCAATGAGGGCAAGGCCCTTAGATTTGTCGGTTGAGGTCACTGCTAACTTTGGAGAGCGCTGACATTTCTAATGTTTGCATTTATGCATAAACATGACACGTGCAAAGGACATACAAGGTGACTTGAATGAGCAACCATCTAATGTCTGGGTAAAATGGCCCAGGCCTCTTAGAGGAAATTCTTGTGAACTGAGCTCTGAAGGAAGTCAGGGTTGAAGAGACCAAGATTAAAAGGGGGCCTCTGTCAGTCCTGGGGTACATTACAGAGAGCACACACTGAAGGCCCCAGAAATACAGCGTGTGAAGAGTTAGCAAGCAGGCTACAGCGGTTGCACTGCAGAGTGCATGGAGGGCAATAATATGTCACCTGGAGAAGGTGAAAGGGACCAGGCTGTGCAGGGATTGCAGTGCCAAAAGTGGGAATTTGTGTTGATCTCCAAAGAAACATAGCCCCTTATCACCAGAATAATGCACTCTGACTGAGTGGGATTTATATTGGTTCAATATCAGAAAAACTAGCAGCATAATGGAGCATAGCAATAACCAAAGTAACTGAAATCATGTGATTATCTCAACAGATGTAGAAAAAGCATTTGACAAAAGACAGCACCCATTTCTTTTTTCTTTTTCTTTTTTTTTTTTGCTGAGGCACTTGAGGTTAAGTGACTTGCCCAGGGTCACACTGCTAGGGAATGTTAAGTGTCTAAGGCCACATTTGAACTCTGGTCCTCCTGACTTCAGGGCTGGTGCTCTATCCACTGCACCATCTAGCTTCCCCAAAGTTCTGTACTTACATTTGGTGTCCTTTTTTTTTATTTTTTATTTTTTTGGCTGAGGCAGTTGGGGTTAAGTGACTTGCCCAGGGTCACACAGCCAGGAAGTGTTAAGTGTCTGAGGCCAGATTTGAACTCAGGTCCTCCTGACTTCAGAGCTAGTGCTCTATCCACTGCAACATCTAGTTGCCCCTGACAACACCCATTTCTAATAACACTAGAGAGCATAGGAGTAAATGAAGTTTTTCTAAAATGATAAGTAGCATGTATCTAAAACCATCAACAAGCATTAAATGTAATGGGGATAAGCTAGAAGCATTCCCAGTAAGATCAGGGCTGAAACAAGGTTGCCCATTATCACCACTATTATTTAATATTGTACTAGTTAATAATAGCCTTTTATTTTCAAAATCCATTCACCCTTGCAAAACCTTGTGTTCCACATTTTTCTCATTCCCTTCCCTCCACCTCCCTGCACGGATAACAAATAATCCAGTATGGTTAAACATGTGAATATTGGACCAGAAATGTTAGCTTTAGCAATAAGAAAAGAAAAATAAATTGAAGGAATTACAATAGACAATGAGGAAACAAAACTATTACTCTTTGCAGATGATATAATGGTATATTTAGAGAATCAACTGAAAATACTACTAGAAAGAATTAACAATTTTAACAAAGTTGCAGAATATAAAATAAACCCACATAAATCAACAGTATTTCTATATGTTACCAGCAAAGCCTAGCAACAAGAGATAGAAAAATTGTATTTAAAATAACGTTAGGGGCAGCTAGGTGGCGCAGTGGTTAGAGCACCAGCCCTGAAGTCAGGAGGACCCTAGTTCAAATGTGACCTCAGACACTTAACACTTCCTGGCTATGTGACCCTGGGCAAGTCATTTAACCCCAACTGCCTCAGCAAAAAAACAAATAAATAAATGAGGGGAAAAAATAATTGTAGATGATATCAAATATTTGGGAGTTTACCTGCCAAGACAAACCCAGGAATTATATGAACACAATTGCAAAAGGCTTTTCACACAAATAAAGTTAGGTCTAAACAGTGGGAAGAATATCAAATGCTTATGGGTAGGCCAAGCTAATATAATAAAAATAACAATTCTACTTAAATTAGCCTATTAATTCAGTGTCATACCAATCAAACTGCCAAAAAATTACTTGTTAGAGCTAGAAAAAAAATAATAACAAAATTAATCTGGAAGAACAAAGATCAAGATTATCAAGGGGATTAATGGGGGAACAAATGTAAAGGACGGTGGCCTAGCCATACCAGACCTAAAACTGTATACAAAGAGGCAGTCATCAGAAAGACTAGGCTTGGGTCCATAGCTTTGGGTGTCATCTGCAGAGGGGTCATTGACTGCATGGGAGGTGACAAGATCTCTAAAGAGGACCCTTGGTGGGAATCCATGAATGGAAGGTTGAACCAAGAAAGAGCAGTATCCAGGGGGGAAAAGGTGGCCCCTTGGGCTCAGTGCTGCAGAGAGGTCCCGAAGGAGAACATTGAGAAAAGACTTTAGATTTGTCACTGAAAGAGCATTTCAGTGACATGGGAGAGGTCACAAGCAGATGGCCGCAGGTTTAGAAGAGAATGACAGGAGATAAAGTGGGCACGCCGTGTGTGGATGGCTTCTAGAAAAAGATCTAATGAGGATTTTTCATAGAATGGGAGAGACTTGCATGTGGTTGTAGGAAGCAAGGATTGGAGATTAGAGCGGGGAGGTGCTGGGGGGCAGTCTGCTGGAGGAGATGGAGGGGTGGGATGGAGAGTCCATGAAGAGTTGGCGTTGGCAAGGAGGAGAGAGAGGGATCGTGGGAGGTGATATCGGGCGTGTCCGATGAGGAGAGTTCCTGAGTGGTCATCTCTTTTGGCCACATGATAGATGAGCTTCTCAGTTAAAAAACTGAAGAGGGGGCTTGAGAGAAGAGATTGAGAGCAGCCATTGAAGGGAGTGGGATAGATATTTGCTTAGGGAGGAATAGAAGAATGGACCTGCTGCGTTAAGATTGGATAATGGCATCTATCTAGTCCCTATTTTGTGACTTCTTTCAGCTCCATTCAACAGGATGTGAGTAGGAGCAAAGAAAACATTTCGGGAGTAATCCCAGGTTGAGTTTCAACAAGGAATAATTGTTGCTGGAAAGGGGAAGCAGGTTGAACTGGCTCATCAAGGTGTCGGGGTTGGGAGGGAAGGGGAATGTTGCCAGAGCCAGGATGCCAGATGGCCCAGGAGAGCCCTGCAAGGGGCAGGGAGCAGAGGGCATGACAAGGGCAGAGGGAAGTGTTGGAAGCAGGAAGGCATAGAATCATATGGAAGAAGAAAGGCTTATGACTGGTTAAAGGGGCTGCGGGGTTCAGATGGGAGCGATGAACCCTTGTGGGGGATGGGGAGGCGCAAGCTGAGGCCATCTTGTGTGAAACTGGCATGGGAGCTGGGTAGATTGAGGAGCCAGGAAGTTTGAAGGAGCTGGAGGATGACTCTGGAAGTCCCCTGTTGTAACAGCAAGAGTGTAGCCAAGAGGGAGACTGTGAGCCAGACACTGAACTGAGAAAGGACGGGGAACGCCCTGGCAGTCAGAAGATGACTAAGAGGATTGAGGGGAGGTAGGAGAGACCACTGAGTGGTGGCCACTGGGAGTGGCAGAGGAGCATTAGGAACACTGATTCCCCCTTGGAACCAGTGAGTCAGGGAGGAGGCAGGGAAGTGCAGCCAGTCCTGGAGAGGCTAGCCAGGGATGCAGTCATTGGGGGGAACCAGGTGTCAGGGAGTGCCAGGAGATGGCAAGAGCAAGAGGAAGAGGAGGAAGTCTGAAGGGAAAGGAAGTGGATTAGGTATTGAGCAGGAAGGGCTGGAAGATCTGGAGTGGAACAATGGGATGGGGGAGAGAGAGGAATGAGCATTTATTAAGCACCTATTATGTGCTGGTCACTGAGCTAAGTGCTTTTCAATTATTATCTTATTTCTTCTTCACAATAACTCTGGGAGATGGGTGCTATCATTACTTCCACTTTATAGATGAGAAAACTGAGGCAGACAGCAGTTAAGTGACTTGCCCAAGATCACACAGCCACTGAGTTGAATTTGAACTCAGGTTTTCCTGGCTCCAGGTCTAGCACTCCACCCACTGTGCCACCAAGCCGCCTCTGATGAGGATGTGGAAGCAGATAGCTGCTTTGGGGGTTCTTTGTCAGTTTAGGAGCTTGTTGTCACTGAGAGGGGGTGGGGGTCGAGACAGAGTGCCAGGGCTTAATGCCAGTGTTGCCTTGGGGTCGGCTGCAGATGGCGGCCTGGGACTCCTTGTAATCCCTCCAGGTGGATTTGGTGACAGTGACCCCAGCAAGGTCAGACCCCAGACCCTGGGCTTGAGGCCTTGGGGAGATCACATGATGAGAATTGCATGGCAGCAGCTGATAGCAGCTTCCTGTGACTGCCAAAGGGTTTGCCCAGTAACCTCATTCTGTGACAGCAAGCTCGGGGCTCCTAGAGCTGAAAGGACCCTCCAGCTGTCTCATTGATCCTGCTGTCTTCAGGCAGAATCTGTCAAAACCATCCTAAACAGATGAGAATTAATCCCTTTTAATGCCTGCTAGAGAATCCAGTTTGCCCGGTTTCCTCCAGTGGGTGTAACTGCCATGGTTATAAAGAAATTTCTCCTGCAACTCCTCCAGCTGCATCGGCTGCCCGTGGCTGCAGGTTCCCTCTAGTACAGACCGGGGAGCGAGCTCTTCTCTCTGTCCACTATCCATGAAACCCCCTTCATGGTATCCATAGGTTTGAATGTTCCTGCCCTTTTAAGCCGCAGTCACCAGCTCTGTGCGTATGTTATAGAGAGATGAGACTGGCTCTGCTTCAGGCCCAGAATCAGGAAAGGAGATAGAATGGGGAAACTGAGACCAAAAAGTGGACCAGTGACCTGCTGCAAACCACACTGCAAGTCAGTGGCTAGAAACTCGAGCAAAGGCTTACTGTGGCTCACAGGCTGCTTGCAGAGGCCAGAAGATGACCACAGAACCCTGGAGCTGTGCCAACCCAAAGTGGAAAGACTGGGACCACTGGCAAAGGCCTAGTGTCCCACTTGGACCTCCAGCAGTAGCCCTGACACAGAAACGAGTCCATGCTACCCACATGTGGGCTATCTTTTGGTTGGACCTCATACTTTCCATCTTGGCAGATTCTGCACCATGTGTAATTTTAGTCCAGTCCCTAGGGACCCGGACCTTCCAAGCCTCCTGAAGTTTGGGGAAGATGCATAAATGCTGCCCTTAGAAATGAGAGGCTCCAACCTTCTAGTACTCATGGCCTACAGATTTCCATCTCCTACATCCCTGACCACAACAATTCAGAATCAATTCAGAACCAAAGTTGCCTTTCTTTATACATCTTCTTATCTCCATATAACTGACTATTCCATTCCCAAGTCCCTTTCCAGTATGGCATCTGGAGCTCCCTATTCAGTTAAGAAACTTTTTTTCTCTGTTCTCTTAGCAATCTTTCCATGTTGTTGCCTCTAGAAGAGATTGCACTCTCTCTAGAGCTTACTGCATCTTTTTTTGTGTCTCCCCAACACATTGGAAGAGGAGGAGGAGTAAGAATACTTCTCCTTGCTGCCCTTGTAAATGCCTTCTCTGCCATCATCACTCAGAACTCTGTCTCCCTCTCCAGCTCCCTCAGTGAGCTGAGACCCTTCTGGTTGTGCTCTGCAGGCTTTGGGGTCACTCTTCTACTAATAGTCACAACTAACTGGAATGGCCTCGTCCCACTTCTGTCTCTTCCAGTCTTCACCCAAGCCATGGACGTTTCACCTTTTCTTTCTCTCTATTTCATTCCTCCTTTAAAATCAGACCTCTGTAGCTGATACTTATTACTATTCCCTTCCCAAATCTATCTTTCTCTGTCCTTAATGTGTATTGGGTTGTGTATGTATGTATGTGTGTGTGTGTATGTGTATGTTTATTCTACCTTTTTCCTGGTTCAGGTAAGACTGAGGCTCTGAAATACTCAATTTCCTCCTTAGGATTTTAACCCTAATTATGAGAGATTGTAAGGACCACCCTCTTTCTTATTTCTTCCCTAATAAATTCCTTCCCGCTTCTCACAAGGCAAACAAAATGGCGTTGCCTCTTTCCTCTCCATTACCTCTTATATCCTGTCAATTGCCGATTCTTGTCTCTTCTATTTTTACAACCTTTCTCACATCTGTCTCCTTTTCTCCACCAGCACAGGCTCCCTCCTAGTTGAGATACTCATTACCTCTTGGCTGGACTGCTATAATAGCCTCTTAATTAGTCTGCTGCCTTTGTCTCTCCCTTCCCCAGGCCGTCCTCCACACAGCTACTAAAATAGTCCTCCGACATCACACTTCTGATTGTGTCGTTTCTCCACTTAGAAATCCTTACTAGCCCCCCCCCCCCCCCGCCCTCCCACCTCCCTGCCTTAGCTTGGAATTTAATAAAAGTAATAATAACAACAACAACAACATTTTGCCTAGACCTCATAACAGCTGCTATCAGGTACATACCCCCAATTGTCTCCTGTCACCTAAAGCAGCTTACCTCCGGAAGGAACTGATGAAACAGTGAAATCCCAGCATGGACCTCAGGCACATCCACGTGAAACTTAGCCAAAACCATGTCTGCAAAGAAGTAATGAAAAAAGCTTTGAATCGTGTAGATTCCCTTGTGAAGACAGAATTGTGAGGGACATCTGTGTCACTGCCAACAGAAATCACAGAAGGGTTATCTGTAAGAAGCCCAGATTTGGAGATCAATGCAGATTAGGCAGGGAAAGGGGAAGAACTATGACTAATGACTTCAGGCGGTAAACATTGAGTACCTACTGAATACCTAGCAACCAGAGTTCTAGATCAGAAGCTTGATGTCTTTAGTGAATTACCAGGTCAGTCTTTATACTATAAATACTGACTTCAATTCATCCTGGAGAACCCAACCAAGAAACTGAATCCAGACCATTTTATCAACCAAATTTGCTGCCAGTTGTCCAGAAGCAACAGCAATCCCTTCTCAAAGTGACCTTCACACAGAGGGTGATCTCCAAGCTACATGGGACAAAGGGCACATCCTTCCCATGATGCCGAGGATACTTCCTACTACAAAAAAAGCACCTACTGAGTGCATAAACATTAAGTAGAAAGACTCACTCCAGGGGATATTTTTGTCTATTTCCCATTGAAGATGAGGGGAAAAAAAAAAAAGGTCCTAAGAGTTATAAGGCTTTCTGATTTGTAAAAGAATTTCCTATATCATCTCTTTTGAGTCTCCTGGGTCACCATGAGTCACATAGGTCAGGATCTTCATTTAAGACTGAAGAACCTGAGGCTGAGTGATTTACCTGTGCTCACCTGGCTAGCAAGTCCACATCCAGCCCTGAGCTGTACACCTTTTTAGTAAAATCCTATATAATCTAGCTCCTGTCATTTCTTTGGGCTGAGTTCAGGAAATGAAACAAATCCAGGATACCTTAAAGAGATGATCAGTTAGCAAAGATAGGCCTGTTTCCCCATTCCTGCATATCTCCAGATACATCCTGGATGTATCTCCTGTGAATGTCTGAAGTAACTCATGCTTCTAGATTATCAGTCTCTCTTTTCCATTGTCTTTAATCTAAATTTCAGGTCTTTAGTTTACTTTTCTAATCTCCCAAAGTTAAAGTTTAAGTGGTGCTTTCAGGATTTACAATCCCATTGCATTATCTCCCCTGTGCTTTACAAATAACCCGAGCCTGGTTTATAGATCAGCAAACCCAGATTAAGTGTTTTTTTCTAAGGTCACACAGCTAGGGCTGCCTACTTGGTGCAGTGGACAGAGCACCGACCCTGAAGTAAGAGGACCTGAGTTCAAATGTCACTTCAGACACTTGACACCTACTAGCTGTGTGACCCTGGGCAAGTCACTGTACCCCAATTGCTTCACACACACACCTCCCCCCCCAAAAAAGCCACATAGCTGTATTTAAAGCAGGATGCTTTCTCAAGTCTTTCAGGTTCCAAAGCCAGCATCTCATTTAATAAACTTATTTTCTCTTCCGATCCCTCTCCATGAAAGTTTTGGGGGGTTCTCAATCATAAAGCTCAGCAATGAACTCATCCTGTTAGTCATGGAGCCCTAGCCCCCTACTTTTGGGGATGTGCCAGGACTTCCCTATATCTTTCTGGTGAACTTGGGTTGGGGCTGGTCCCTTAAACTCTCTCTGGCTAGTCTTTCCATCTCTTTATTAGAAGATAGGAAGAGTCCTCTCTCTTTGATAAACGCTTGGGGCTGGAGGGCCTCTAGCTGCTCTAGCTTCCTTTTTATTGTTGAATACATTACCTCTTGTAGACTATAGATCATAAAATCCTGTCTTATTCTGGACCCCATGCCTACAGAAAGGGGGCATTTCCTAGGGACAGTGAAGTTCTAGGCAAAGACCTCTTGAGTTTCCAGAATGGAATGATGAGAGGTATAAAACACCTTTATTGGTTTCACTCCTCTCCTTTCTGATCAGCAGAGCCTCCATAAAACTTCTGCTTCTCGCTCACTATTCCCTAGCTTTTGAGTGTTAGGCAAGCAGGTGTCTGACTTACCTGAACCCTAGGAACATCTTCAGATAAACTTTCAGAATGTCCTATAGAAGATCCAGAACCCAGAAATTTGTAGGGATGGATGCTCATGGAGAATGACACTGGTTCCTTTTCTTTTGCTTCTGTGATGCCTGCTGACATGGACCAAACTTTTCCATCAATGGCACTTGACTAGTGATAGCTCAGAATCTTGGATTTTGCTGAACAGAGATTCTGGCTAGTATTTTTCTAATCTGTCTCCTCCATTTCACATTCTGTGCCATTTGGTTCAAAACTCATTTCTCTTCAGAAAGTCTTCTCTAACTGACTTCATTCAATGTGGAAGGCCCTTTCACCCTGTTTCCTTTGTCACTCCGTTGGTAGTATGTTCTTTGATCTTAACTTGTTCAGTCCTTTCCAACAACAAAATAATAATGTCTTCTCTTTCTCATGTCAATTATCTCCCATACCTAAATAAATGCTAAACAAATACATGCAACTGATTTGCCATTCAAGCGAATTCCCAACACTTAGAACATCTTGGTGTTGACCTCGGGGATTCTTTGGACTTCAATCAGAGCTTGATACATGATCATTCAAAATTTTGTTTATGAAAATCCAATTAAAATTTTGCTAATGCTTCAACTGAAGCACAGCTTCATAATTCTGAATACAATTATCTTCTGCTGTCAAAGATAGCAGAATAGTTCCTCTGTAATTCAGAAAGTTGCAGGGACTGGGAGGAGATGGGCAATTGTTCTTACTTAGTTTTCTGAGAATGTTCATATCCTGTCTTATTTCCTGCTTCCTGTGTGACATACTAAATTTGTTTGATCTTTCAAAATAAAATTTTAAAAAGTGCTTTAAGAAACAGGTCCCTTCCTCAGCCTCCTATCTTCACTGACCTTTTATAAAGAGCCTACTATGTGAAAAACCCTGAAAAGGAGATGAAAATATGTAAAACAAGTTCCTTTATGAACCCTTCTGAAGTTTACATTTTTAGTATAGGGAAAGGCAATACAAAACTTACATAAATATACAACAATTCTAATAAAGAATTTAATAAATTTAATTTTAAAAAAGTCTGATAGAGACTTCCTTTTTATTGTTGAATACATCACCTCTTGTAGACTTTAGATCATAAAATCCTGTCTTATTCTGGATCCCAAGCCTATAGAAAGGGGCATTTCCTAAGGATAGTGAAGTTCTAGGCAAAGACCTCCTGAGTTTCCAGAATGTAATGATGGGAGGTACAAAACATCTTTATTGGTTTCACTCTTTTCCTTTCTGATCATAAGTGGCCAATAGTCAGGAATGGAAAAATCACTTCTGAGTTAAGTTTTAGGGGGAATTCAGAAGCATCCCAGGGAAGATGGGACATTAAGGATGGACCTTGCCCCATGGGTAGGATTCGTAAAAAGGAATTTGGATTAGAAAGGCCTTTAAGGCAAAGCTGAAGGGTGTGAGGGATCTCTGGAAACATACAGAATGTTAGAAATAATAGTAACAACTCCTGAGTTCTATGACACTTTGAGGTTTACAAAGCAGCTCTAAAGTAAATATTACAAGTACTGTGACCCCCATCTTATAAATAAGGAGATGAAGGTCCTGAAGAGTGTGGCTAGATGGTCCTTGCTAGAGTCCCCAATCCCACAATCAATGGCTGAAGGGAAAGAGAAATGTGCTTCTGGAGATCTGAATTAGGAAGTCTTAGAACAGAGTTTAACCAGGGATCCCTAATCTTGTTTTTAAAAATCCTTTGACAAATGAATTTCAGTATTATTGGTGTCTTTGGTAAGCTTACATTTTTTATTTTGAGGTTTGAGAAACTTGATTCTGAGAAGGGATCACTAAGCTTCACTAGACTTGTCTACTCAAGGGGTCCAGGACACATGAAAAAATCAAGAATCTTTATGTGAGGGCAGACTCAAGAGGGTGTGGGTGGATGTGGGTGTGGGTGTAAAGGTGTAGTAGATAGAAGCTGAGAGCCCTCCCCTTACTTTGGACCCTTGTGAGAATTCACAGAATGTGGCTGGGGGGAAGAGATAGGAGCCTCTGGGGTAGAGGGGCTCTGATAGATGCCCCAAGTAAATATGCCATCTCGTTCCTCATTTCCCAGCTGAATGGTTCAAAAACCATTTAGCCTGACTGTTTGATGTGACTGGACCGTTATCAAAAAGCCTGCAGGGAATGGTATTGGTGGTAAATTTTTACCACCAGCTAAAATCTCTTTGTTTTGTTTTGTTTATGTTTCTTTTCCAGATGAGAGAAAAAGACCCTGTGAAAGGAATGACAGCAGATGACTAATGCCATCCCTTCCCCTCAGCACTGTACGTACCAAGTAATTTTTTTTATTTTTTATTTTTTCCCTGAGCCAGTTGGGGTTAAGTGACTTGCTGAGGGTCACACAGCCTAGGAAGTGTTAAGTGTCTGAGACCAGATTTGAACTCAGGTCTTTCTGGCTTCAGGGCTGGGGCTCTCTCCAAAGTTATTTCATTTTGTATAACATGAAAGCTAAGGTTTAAGTCCTTGGGTTTTAAAGGCCTAACACCTGGGGAGTGAGAGAAACTTCCTTCCTATGGCAGTAATGATGTGGTTGCCAAACTGGCAGCACTTGAGCTTCAGATATCATTGAAAATGCTCATCAACTTGGGTACTTTTTTCCTCTGAGAACCACACAGAAATAGTCAGATACTGGCTGGTCAGTGCATGATAAGTCCAGCCAGCTTCTATATCACAAAGCCGCTACCACTTCTATCTCTTCTTCCTCAGATCCCTGCCAAGTCCCCCTTTGGAGTCATCAGCCTCGACTTAGTTGATATAATGAATGCCTTTTCCTGACTTCCCTAGCAAGACAGAAGCCACGATGTTGGGCCAACCAAAGGTGTCAAGTGTCTGGGCCTTTCCCAGCATCCAAACTGTGGCGCTCCTGTCTGCTGCTTGGGGAATGGTCTTCAGGAGTATTCTGTGACATTTCCTGGCAATAGCCTGACACCGGCCATTTCCCTTCTGTGTTCCCCTTAAGTGGTGATTCCATCAGTCTAGACCCTTTAGCCATTTGGAAGTAATCTGTCCTTAGGGTTGGCAGCCTGAAATAATGGATAGAGAAGTGGCCCTGGGAGTCCCTCCTCTCACCTGCCCTGGCTGGGTGACTTTGGAGGACTGCAGTAGGTCAAGGGAAGGTACCGGCCTGCATTGGTCATAGTTCCCCATCACTGATAACAATGAGAGGTCTGGTAAAAAAATCTGTCTTAAACTCCATAGAAAGTTTCTCCACCTAGCAGATAAATGGCGCAGTGGATAGAGCACTGGCTCTGAAGTGAGGAGGACCTGAATTCAAATCCAACCTCAGACCCTTAAACCTTCCTGTGTGAGCAAGTCACTTGACCCCCAATTGCCTTGTCCCCCCTCCCCTAAAAAAAGTTTCTCGGTAGTTCCTGCCCCTTGTTCTGTTCTGTAACTTCTGGAAGACCCTTCTGGGCTGCTTCCATGCCTGGGAGATGCCCCTTTCTCAGAGGTGCCATTTCTCTATTGAAAATCTTACTTTATTCCACGGCTCAGATTAGCACTGGTAGATGATCCAAGAGATCTCTAGGAAAGCATGGGGTCTAAGAGAGGGTGCAGTATGCCTTTCCCTTCCTCGATCTCACGGATGTGGCTTGCGTCAAGGCTGAGTGTAATCCAGTTCGCCCTTCCTCCACAAACTGGAGCAACCCCTGAAGATGCTTCACGGTGTACTTCTATTTTCCTTTGTTGCTTCCCTAATAATCATCTTTTTTTTTTCTCCCCTAGTTTTGCGAGACAGTGGTCAGCAGGAAGGCCCAGCAGCTCCACCCTCTCGAGTGACAGGCCATCTTCGGACCCAGCCTTTCTGTGCCCATTCAACAGGCGATTTCCAATCCCTTGTAGCTAATTCTAGATGCCCTTTAATATTGTGAACAAATAGACCGTCTGGTGTTATTAAGCACATGTGTGCGGGAGCTGGCGCCTCTGAGATGTGTGGCGTATAGGTCGCTGGATTGACAGCTCCTCCCTCCTCTCTCCATTGTGTTCTGACCCATTTCCATGTGGCCCCTATTTCCAAGTGACATTTTTAGCTGAAATAGCTGTCTTTTGTGATGTGATTTAAATGATTTAAGTTTGTTTTAAACCTGGGATAAACCGAGGCCTCTTGTATCCTGGCCAGACCCTCATGATTTTGAGTGCTAACCTGGAGAGAAAGAAGCTATTGGATGGACTGATCGATTTTTCTCCTCCTCCTTCTCCCCGCCCTCCCTGGTCCTTGCAATGGCAGTGCAGCTTCAAGACTTAACATTTGCTTCTAGCATCCCAGTATTCTGGTGCTTCATACCAAGGGTGGCCAAGGCTTAGCCAATCCTAGTTTAGCAAGAAAACCAAGCCCCACCCTGTGCACCAGCACTTGGAATCCCTATCTTTGGAGACACCTAATAGCTTCTGAAACCATTCTGTCACTCATTCTGCCTGCAATCCGTTTGCAGCACCCAGAGTGTCCCTGTCAAGTCTCTAGCTAGAGGGGCTCTGTCCTATTTGGCCCTTGTAACTATCTCTCACTTATGCTGAGTGACCCGTTGGGGTGCTATCTCTGCCTGTGCGCTGCCTCTCAGTCAGGCCGGTGCTTCTGTTGAGCAATAAGCCCCTGTTCTCTCAGAGCCCCCTTCCCTGGCTTTGAGACTGGCGAGGATGCAAGGTCCCAGTATTTTCATGCTGCATGCAAGAAGCCCCTTTTGCCCTAAGACCAAGTCCTCTCATCCTCCAGTGTTGCTGGAGAGGGATTAGGAGGAGGCCCCGGGCCTTCCTTTGCCCACGCTGAGCTCCGCTCTCGACAATCCCACAGGGTCACAGGGATGCTTCCATCCACACTCCCCGGGCTGGGCCTGGGGAGGAGCTGGAGCCTCTAGCCAAGCTGGCCTTCCAGGCAGGGTCCTGACTCTAGGATCAGCCAGCTGCTGGAGTGCTCTCTTCCTCCTCTTCCTCCTCCTCCTCTTCAGCAGAACTGAGAGGATCGTTGTCCCAACCATGGGCACGTACCCGAAGCAGCTGAGATGTCACCGTTTCTCCAAAGCTGCTCCCATCTTCAGTGTTCTAAGCCCAAGCTGCCCCGTGCTCGCACTGCCCGAGAGAGAGGCGAGATCCCCATCATCAGGGAGGAGGTAGTTTGTCTGCGGGTCTCTGGTAGTTTGCTTTGCCTTACTTATTTCTAAGTGCAATAAAAGGAGTGTAGGACTTCACCTGTGACTCTGGCGGACCCTTCTCTGGGACCCTTCTGGGGGAATGGGGGAGGTAGCCCCAGAGCCACCCTAGGTGAAGCACAGACCCTGGGTCTCAAAAGAGAGTTCCTTCTGGCCATGATCCAGCCTCGTTTGGCTCCAGCAGATGTCCTATGGAAGACACTTCCTCAAGTCCCTCGTGAATCCCCTGGATAGACAGCTGGGGCATTGCAAGTGGTCCTTTGTGTGACTACACGGGGGAAATGTCAGTGTTGCCCTTATCATTCTCTTGCTATTAGCCATATTTGTGCTTAAACAACAGTTTTCTTCTCCCACCTTCATCTGGAAGGTGGGGTCTAGACATCTGTCCTCTCTGGGGAAAAGACTGACATTCAGAGCTAATGAATATTTACACAGTAGCAGCCAGGAAAGGCACAAAAGAGAAAGTCCTTCAAAGACCAGTCTCGCCAGCTTCTAAATAAGATCAATGCACAAAACTTGAGATCCTCCTGAGATGTTTATTTCCTACCTCCTCTTTGTCTGTACCACCTCCCTCCTCCCAGTTTAACCCAGAGTGAAGGTATCCAGAAGATCCAGGCTGGAGAGTCCCTTAGGATCCGCTCTGATCTTGTGGTTCCGAGCATCGCAGGGATGCTCCCTAGCGAAGGGAGGCCAAATCTCACCTTCCAGGTGATGGTGCTGCTGCTGCGGGGTGAAGGTGTTGGCTTCTTTAAGACATTCCCAGTCCCCCCCCACCTCTCTGTCCAGCCTTCCCATCCCCCCTGGCCTTGCGCCCAACCTTGCTAGGCCCTTAGAGGAGCCCATCATCATCATCATCATGGGAGGCTTGGCACCTGGGGTGTTAGGCCTGAGGATGCACTCTGGCTCCAGAGGTGCTGCTGCTATTAGATTCCTGGCACTGCAGTCCCACAAGACCCTGCTTGCTAGGATAGCCCCAGGACTGGGTGCTAGGCTCTGGCATTTCAATGGAAGGGAAGTGTCCAGTGGTAGTGCTCATGCACTTTCTTGGGTTCTAAACTGTCCCTGCTGGGACCCTCCCACATGTTTTGGTTGGTTCCTAGTGCTATTCCTTTTACAAAATCACTTTGTAGAATTAACTAGATTTCCTTGTTGTTTCTTTAATGTGAGTTTGTGCCTTTTTGTCTCCTAATCTTCCAATACAGGTATATTGGGGGAAAAGTCTAATAAAATCATAGACACAGCTCTCTGGAGTCCAGATTGTTGGTATCCTCACCTGAAGGTTCCTGTAAATGTTTTGCAAATGAAATACAAGCAGAATCATGCAATTATCTAACTGCTGACTTGCAAAGAGTTCCTGATAAAATGTGTAACAGACTGATTTTTTTCCAAACGTGATCCTATTTTCCCATTGAGCTACTTACTTGTTCAACTGCTTACTTTCCACTCTGCCCCTACTTCAGCTAGTGGTGGCAAAGTAGCTGATGACGTGGAAACGCCCGATTTTGTGGCATAAATATTCATTTTTAGAGAACCCTGCTGCGAATCCTTCCTAAAACAGCCCCTGATTTATTTGGTTAATTCTGGTTTTAAAAAACATTTGGGGATCGGTAGGGTATTAAGGGAAGGCAAAGGCTACAATTATTCAGGTTACTGTTTGGTTTCGGTGGAGTCCAGGCTCTCGTTTGCAGCACAGCGGTGGTCTGGGGTCCGAGGGGGCAGAAACAGCGGCCAGTCAAGGTCAGCTGGGGTGGACTTTGGGGGGACAAAACCTTCGTGCAATAACGCGCACCCCGAGCGGGGACCTGTTCGAGGGGAGAAGCTTTACTTAAGGGGAGAGGTCGGGCGGGACGATGCGCGAATACCCACAATCAAGCCCGGCTCGCCGGGGCGCCCTAGACCAGGGCTGGGTGTGTGGGCGGGGCGAGCGCCGGAAGCTGCTCCGGCTCCCATCAACCGTTTGAATGCGCGGCTTTGCGAGGCATGCTGGAAATTGTAGTCCGGGGGCGGGGGAGAAGCTCTACGTTCTGGGCTTGGGGAGTCGGGTCCCGAGCCCGGAGAACTCTGGCGGCGGCTGCGTTGCGTCGTATCTAGGTGACAAGGAAAGGTCCGCCCCCTTTTCCCCATCCCCTCCCTCCCCTTCCCCGCCCCAGTCCCCTTCCCTTTTCCCCAAGTCCCGCCTCGACCTCTGGTTTTGCGCTCTTCTGGAAGCTCCGCCCCTTTCCCTGCCCGCACCCACCCAGGAGTCTTCGTGCTCTCAAGACCCGCCTCTTACGGAAGCCGAGCAGGAAGAGAAACAAACAACAGGCGAGAGAGTGAGAGACGCCCTCCGGGACCCGCCGCCCACCCGCCTGTCTGTGGGCTTTCGAGGCCCGGCCGGCTGGGCCCGGTGAAGGGAGGGGGGCTTGGGAGCAACGGCCGCGGCCTGGGCCCGGCCTGGCCCGGGTTCGGAGCGGCTCCGGCTTGGGCTCATCGTGGACTCCCTCTCCTGTCACAGAACCCCAGGCCGCCGAGGCCATGGAACTGCCGATCAAAACTATGAGACACCTGAAGAGGCTCGGGTGAGGGGCGGGGGCTGGGAGCGGGAGCTGGGGGTGGCCGGGGCAGGGCGGGGCGGCCTCCCCTCTGGGCAGTGGGCGAGTGGCTGAATTAATCCTAATGCGAGCTGTCAACTCTGTGGGGGAAGGGAGCGAGAGGGGGCGGATGACCAGGGGGGGTGCTCCTTCTTCCTGCTCCTCATCCTCTTTCCCTTCTCCCCTCCATCCTCCTTTCTCCCCTCTCCTCCCACTCATTTCTCACTGGTAGTACCGGGGAGGAACCAAGATCCCCATTTTCCAGGTGGAGAAACTGAGGGACTCGGCTACCTCCCCCCCCACTGCGGGTTTGAGGCTCTCTAGTTTCCCAATCCCTCCCCCACACCACCCCGGTGGCCCCCGCCTCCCTCGGGGTTTCTGTCCAGTGTCAGTCCCTGAGTGGAACATTGGGGAAGGGGCTTCCCAGCTTCGGGGTCTGGGCATCCCTGACCCCGTGGGTGCATCGCCCAGCACTGATCGGCTTCCAAAGCTCCCAGGTAAAAGGGCACCCTAATCCTGAGCTTGGAGCGAGGATTTGTCAGCACACTCCCGGGGGAGAGAAAGCTAGAGGGAGCCGGCCTCAGTCCCCAAAGGGCGGGAGAAAAAAGCCGGGAGCCTGCGTCCCTGGCTCCAAGGTGGACACCAGGGGGAGATCTTCCACCAGGGACCCGAGATCAGCACGGACAGGCCACCTGGGGAAGCTTCTTCACCCGCTCAGAAGACTAGGAAGCTTCTGGGGCCCCAAAATTGGCCCGTGGGTGCCGGGAGGAGGGGAGTGAATTAGCCCGTATTGGGGGGTGACCCTCAAAAACCAAAAGCAAGGAGCCGCCAAGCTCCTGTGCCATCTGCAACAGGTCCTTTCTGGGGCCACCCACTCTCCTGTCCCTCCTGCCTCTGCTGCTGATTCATTTTTCCGTAGGAAGACCCTTTCTTAACGTCAACGTTGTGGAGCGCTCCCATACGGAAGTAATTATATTCGTAGTAGCCATTGGTTGAGAAAATACAGATTTTCTCAAAAGCTACTCTGAATTCAGCTGTATTTTTGGATGAATTTTTATTAATCACAGCAGTATCCATAAACGTTTGAAAAAGCTGTGTGTATGTATATATATATGTGTATGTATATATATATATATGCATGCAATGCACCATGCAATAGGTCTGTAGAAAGCAAAAGTATGGCTTTGCAGGTGAATTCAGGAACCCTTTCCAACCTTTTGGGCCTCTCTCCCCTTCTGAGGGTCCTTGGGTTACACTTGGAATCAGAAAGTGACCCCAGTATAATTTCCTCTTCTGCCATTTCCTGGCTGTATGACTTAGCTATTAAATGTCAATAACCGTAGAACTGTGAGGAAAAACTTTTGTAGGCCATGAAGCACTAATATATGTGAACTGATATTATCCCTCCAAGAGACTTATTTGTCCTGGCTGCTTGTGACACGGCTAGCCTAGCATGAGACTCGGTCCCATGCCCCGTGACCGCTTTGGGATGTGCTTCTCCTGATGACCTTTTTCCCTTGCCCCAGGTTTCTCCCAAGCCTCAGAGGAGGGAACCCCAAACCCCCTAGGATTGAGGGGGGTTATCCTATTATCCCCCAGGATATGTGGGGGATAGGGTAGGACTCAAAAGGTGACTTGGCTTAGAGGAAGGGAGGAACAGAAAGTTCTTTCACTTGATTCTTAGGGAAAATTCCAGATATACCAACCAGAGATCACATGTTTCTCCTTAGAGTTTTCAAAGACTTAGTAGGGTTGGCGGTTAAGTCTTAAAAAAATGAATGCTCTGTTATTGTTTTCAGTCTCTGGACTTTTCCTGAATTATGAAAGCCCAGTGCTTTACCCTACCAAGTAGAAGCTGATCCTTAAGCTATTTCTAAGGCTCTTGATTCTTCCTGGACCTCAGAGGCTTGTGGTCCGTGACTGCTGAGTGGCCAGGTGTTGGTTAGGCTTATGGAGAGAAGAAACAGCCTATCTTCTTTGTCTGACTCTGAAACCCCGTCGTTCTCCTGGGACCGCTCCACCAGCGTGAGCAGTGCCAGTTCTGTTGGTCGCTCGCCCCTCCGGCAGCGAGTGGTGCAGCTTCTGACCTGTGTGGAGGACATCAGCTCAGATGAGGACATTCAGGAAGAGATGGCTCACACACTGGATAAGGCTTTCCTGCTGTGGGAGAAAAGGCTGAAGGAGAAATATCTTCAACTTAGGTCTCATTGTTTTCTCCCAGTCAGATATAAAATCTTCCCGTATCCTATTCTGCCCTCATTCACCTAGAAAGACAGTTGAGAGAAGACTAGGGCCTCTTCCTATTCCCTGACCCCTCATTGTCTGTCACCTCATTGTGCGTTCATCCACAGGTTGCACGTCGTAACCTGGAACGTGGCATGTGCATCACCTCCCACCGACATCAGTGACTTGCTTCTGCTCGACAACCCATCTTTGAGCCCAGACATATATGTCATTGGGTAAGTTTCTCTTGGGGATCGCTCACTTGAAATCTGATTAGTTGGGAGTTGGGGTTGGGTAACAGAGGAGGAAAATAAGTCTCCATAGCCACAGCATCCCATTTGTCCACGTGTTCCGCCTTCAGCTTCCTTTGGGGTCCAACTGCATGTCCTTTGCCCTGGATCCTCTCCAGGAACTTACAATTGGGTGGGCAGAATCAGGGCTGGCTTTTGGTAAAGAAAGCAAAGACGTTGACCACTGGAATGGTCAGTTTACAGGAAGTAAAGTGTGGCCTCATCAATTACCTTTCCGAGTTGGCATTTGAAGATCCATGGAGCAAGCTCTTTATGGACATTCTTTCCCCTCTGGGTTATATCAAGGTAAATGAGAGGGATCCTGGGATTTGGCTTTGGGTGGAAGGGTTACTGCTCTTCACTGGCTTTTTACCTGAGGACTCCCCCTCCTCCCCTCCATTCCTTCCAGATTTTCCTGCTTCCCCTCTAGTTCTAAGTTAGTAAGCCAGGAAGATCTCTTCCAAGGCAAGACCCCAGGAAACTTAGCCACACGCCTCCCTGCCCTCACAGAAATGACATCTCCCCCAGCACCAGCTATACACTTCTTATCCCTCCAAGAGTGGGGACCATTCCCTCTCCCTCTGCCCAGTCAGCCTCAGTGCCTGGGACTGGGTCGTGCCCCCGACAGCAAAATTAGACCCTCCTAATCCATGCCCCACCCCCCCCCTGCACTAGGGGTAAAGCCAGTGGGCTGTACTTTGTGGACTCTCAGTGTAGGGTATTGTCCAGGGTCATCCGCTATTTCTGTCCCTTCAGCTTGAAAAACACTTCCCTTTCCTCTGGGCATCTTCTGGAAGCTTTTGTCCTCAACAGTGGCCGGAGGAGGCCCTGGCTCTGTCTGGGTGATTCCTGACATCCATCCTAAAGGGGTCTCTCTGTGTCTGGGAGCTGAGTGGGTGGGGAAATAGATGCAGAAAGGGCGGCGCTTGGTGTAGTTGCCCGGGTTTATCGGGCATCAAAGAGCTGCTGTTTGTGGCTTGTGACTCCCAGGAACCAGTGGGGCCCCTTAGTGCCTTTCCTCACCTTCTCTCCTCTTATCTCCTGTTTACTTAAAATTCTAAACTTAGACTTCCCTCAAGACCCTGATCCTGGGCCTGCCTTCTTTGTAAAACTTTCAAGGTTGTTTGGTTTCTCATTAGGTACCAGCCAAATCTAAAGGGCAATTTGACCCTTGGATTTTAAGTCCCATTGGTCTTTCTGCCCCCCCTCCCCCAGGTCTGCTGGCTTGTGCACCAGGGCACACTTCCCACCAGAGGAGAATGAGTGCCACGGCCAGCATGCTGGTGCCCTAAGGAACCTCTACTTCTTGGTCTGGGAGAGGGAGCAGCCGGGATGAAGGGCTGGGCACTGAGGCTAAGCCTCAGCAGGGCCTTCAAGAGGCTCCTTGGGCTGGAAGGGGATATTATCTTGGTGATTTCCTAAGGCCAAACAGACCCCCTGGCTCTTCCACTCATTTGACCTGAGGATTTCACAGATCCAGATCTGAAATCTCTTAATTCTCCTCCTTAGAGAGGGAATATTTTTCCAGGGGGGAAAAAACAAACAACCAAACCTGGACCGGTAGCCTGCTGGCCCAACTGGGTGGGAATTCAACTTGCTGTTGGTGGGGCAGATCAGCCTCTGGACCCTTCCCTCTCCTTGCCACTTTCTGAGAATCAGGACTAAGCCCCTTCAGGTGAAGCCAGTGCATTGGACAATCTGCCAGCCCTAGGGTGGAGCTGCTCTCTGCGGCTCACACCTCTCTTCCCTCCCCCCTCTCCCCCCAGTTGGGGTTACTTGGACTGTCCCATGGCTACGTGGGCAGTAACTTGGTAAGAGAGCAACACTAAGGAAATGACTTCACCCCACTGCATTCTGACCCCAGTGCTGACCCCTGAAGGAAATAGGGAGTCAGCACCAGTGAGGAACCTGTGGAAAACACCCACCTTTGGGCTAGCTGGAGTAGGAGGCAGGTACCTAGGTAGGACCTAGGGAAGTCCAGGGCTCCTCCTGAATGCTGGGGCCCACTAGCACCATATCTCCTTGTTTCTCCTTCCTCCTAACTCATAGTCAGTGAGAGTCTTCTTTCTACCAAACTTTAAAACTTCCCCTTAATGTCTCCCCACCACAGCCACGGCCCCACCCATTTTCAACATGTCTCTCCCTGCCCTGGGTACCTGCAAGGAGCCCTTTGTCTGGGACACCCACCCACGAAGGAGTGGCTGCCATTGGGATGAAGCCAGGATTCAAACCTGCCAGGCAGTATGGGATTAAACTGGAAACATCCAGAACCAGAATATATTGTTAACTGGATCCCATTCACTCTTTGAGTTGTCTGTCTCACGTGTCCCCCACCAGAGCTGTTGTGAGTTCTCCTGAAATATCAGCTGAAAGCAGTGCCCAGCCTCCTGTCTTCAGATCTTACCCACCCACCGATTCTTGGGGTTTCCCCACTTTGGTGTATCTTCTACTTTGAAACTCCCTGAGCCCAGGGATCAGGTTTCATAATTCCTGGAAGGCCCCAGGACATGTTCCCGCCCAGGAGATTTCCTCCTCCTGCTTAGAGCTGAGTGCTCCGGAAATGGTCACTTAGAAAGTTGGATTGAGACCTCTGCTTTCATGCATCTTTTTTGGAGGGGGACCAGGGAATCTTCCCTCAGGTCCCCCCATTGGCATACTTTAGCTCCTCAGGTGTCCTTTCCTCCATCACTGATATTTCCCATTTTATGTTAGGTATCTTCTCTCCTTTTAACATCACCCCCTCCTCGGCCTCCTGGGCCATCTCCTATTTCCTTGAGACTATAAATTTGAGGAGCCCTAAGTAAAAGTTTCCTTCTCTGCCCTTCCTCCCATGACCCTGTTCTCCCAGCTCCATCACAGCTTGGGACTTAGGGAACATCAGAGGTTCTTAGCGTCTTGGGGCATACATTGTAAGGGTGAGGAGAGGCTCCTCTGAACGAGTCTCAAGGCATCTCCAAGAGAAATGGCAGCTATGACCATGGGTTTTCTAGCTGGGTTTGGGGGGGGGGGGATGGAATAAGTCATTGTTGTATATTGCTCCTCAGGATGGACATGTTTATCATGAATGGGTTTCTTAAACTCTTACCTCTCCCCAGGTCTTAGAGTGGGGTCACAGGCCGATGCAGAGACAAACATTGGTGGGTGGAAGGGAGGTCATGGGTCTGAGAGTGAAGCTGGAGGCACCAGAAGACCTACATATTTGATTAGCTCTGAAATAACTGGGGGCCCCATCCTTCTGCTGTCTCACAGGTATCCTCCATCAGAATGCAGGGACTCCTCCTACTGGTCTTGATTAAGCGCCAGCACGTGCCCTTCATTTCCAGCATCTACACCAACTACACCCGCACTGGCCTCGGTGGCTTCTGGGTAACGTCTGGCTGGGCCTTGGTTTGCATCACTGGGTAAAAATGGACAAAAGATTTTGTAGTAGGGCAGATAAACCTGGATGAAATGAATTTGCCAGGTCCTTTCCTGAACCTAGCCCAGCACAGTGGAGCTTTAGAGGATTTGTAGAGATAGTGGACAGGCCCACGTGTGGCTGGAAAGCTTTCCCATGGGGTGAGGGATGTGGCTCAGCTTTCCCTCTGCTGACTTCCCTCTGAGAGGGAGTTGGGGGGAGCCCAGGGGAACAGGCAGCTAACTGTTGTTGCCCCTCTTCCCTGACAGGGGAACAAAGGGGGAGTCACCATCTGCTTCCGGATATATGGCTATGCTGTCTGCTTCCTCAACTGTCACCTGCCAGCCCACGTTTCTAATGTTGACCAGCGGCTCAACGACTTTGACAGGATCCTGGAGATGCAGAACTTTGAGAAGGAAGACGACGTCCCCAATATCCTGGACCATGAGTGAGTGTGAAGGAAGCTGCCAGCTGTGCTTTCTGCACTTTGTTTCAGCTTAGCCCCATTCCAGTTTACTTGGGATCCCGTTTCCTACCTCTTACCCCCAAACCGTGCCCTGCCCCTTTGTCTAATGCAGAGAAGTGCTCCATCCCTTAGGAGTTCTTCCTGAAGCAGGGCCCTGGGAATCCTGGCTAACTCGGGAGTGAACCTGAGCTTCCATTCTTGGCTGGGGCCTCTCTTCCCTCCCAGAGGCAGCCAGGGTTAGAGCACGGCTATTTAATGTGACCCCCATTCCTCTGGCCTGGAAAGAGTGAAAGTACTTCTGGTATCAGGCACCTGAGTCTCCTACCATGAAGCTGCTTTACCCTCCCTCCATTAGGGCCTTGCCAGATGACCAGCTATGTATAGGTGCCAGGGAGGTCATGGCCTCTACATCTGATTTAGTCATTTCCCTCCATTTTGATGATAAATGGCTTGAGCCTGACGTCCCTAGTGGTGTCCGCAGGCTCCATTTTGGTGATGCTCATTCTGACTTTCTTTCTGAAGCCTCCTCCTGTGGTTTGGTGACCTAAACTTTCGCATCGAGGATTACGGGTTGTGTTTCGTCCAGGAATCCATCAACAATAAGCATTACAGCATCCTCTGGAAGAAAGATCAGGTAGTGAACAGAGAAAGGAAGCCCTCTGTTGGGCACTCAGCCTGGGGGAAGGGATTGGAGGACCAAGACCTCTTCGGTGTCCATTCTCTGTCCCTGTCACCATTCCCACGATTGGCCCTCGGGAACCTGTACCCATGCTTAGGTCCATGCACCACTCTAGTGATTTTCAAAGATTTCTAGCAGATTCGTTGTTCTAACTGGTAGAAAACCCATAGTTACAGGGCCTTTCTGCCCAGGTTAAATTGCATGTCTTTGAGCTGTGAGGGATCTCCTCCCACTGTCCTGTTATCAGGCTACTTCAGCCGCTGCTCTTTCCCTCTCCCTCCCTCCCTGTTGGGTTGATTTCCCTTTTCCCCTTAACCACCCCAAGGCCTCTCAAGTGCATGCCTTTCCTATAGTGCATGATCTCAACTCGGGGGGGGGAGGGGGGCGGTTGCTCCGACAGCCTCCTTCCTTTTTAAGATATGCCATCTGTTTGTCCCCAGAAAGACATTCAGAGTCTCATTAGCTGCTTTTCCTGGGGCAGCAGAGAGGTTTTTTAGAAGGCTTCCTTTCCTGTAGAGTAAGAGGGTATTGAAGGAAGAAGTGGGGAGCACTTGAGAGATTTGGTGCCTTCCTTGGCAGGGCATTGGATAATTTTTTTACGGTGATAGCAGAGAAAACAGGAGGGGCTGAGGACTCTTCCTCCAGCCATGTTTCCACCTGTCCCTGCTCATTCTTCCCTGAAGCTTTGGTGTTCAGCCAGTGCCCGGTTTTTTGTATCCTTACAACTTGGCTATGTGGCAACGAGGCATCTTCTCTCTGTAGCTCAACATGATCAAGAAGACAGATTCACTGCTCCAGCAGTTCCAGGAGGGTCCCCTGCTCTTCCAGCCAACCTATAAATTTGACATCAACTCAGAAAATTATGATTCCAGGTGAGGGGCCGAGGGTGGGACTAGCTGTAGGAAGACCTGGGAAAGCATTGTGTGGGTCAGGAAGGTGCTAGTTGGGAAGGAATAATGCGGGGGTTTGGAGGAGGGGACTGGGGGATCCAAGATAGGGAATAAGGGAAACAATAATAGAAGCAGCCCCCCCAAAAAGAATAGAAACAACTGCCATCTTTCAGAAGCTTTGCTTCCTTCCCATTTCATAAACCAGGAACATAAGGAACTGCCTCAAATTTATCCATAGGGAGAAAGTAGAAGCAGAGAAAGAAAGCAGTGACTTACAAAGTTCCCCTTCCTCCCATCCCTTCCAGAATAAGGAGGAGGGAGTGATGAGGACCCGATGGGTTAAATCTAAGGAGAAAGTGCATCAAGGAGACAGTTCATGTATAGCCTTTTTGCTCACCAATCTAGGGATAAAGGAACCTCCAGAAGTGGAAGCTCAGGCTGGTGAGCCTTGTTGAACATTCACCTTATTCCTCGTACCCTTCTAGGTACTAACAAAAGAAGTATAAGAATGAGAAGCTAGCTCAGAATACTATCTATTGAGCAATTCAAAAAAAGTAGAAGTTGTAAATCCTTCTATCAGGCAAGACAAAAGTAAATATTTACATTATCCAGAGAAGATAAATGTAAAAACTACATTCTACTTAAAAGCACTTAAAGGACATTAAATGTGTGCACTAAATGACATAGAAACTAAATTCATAAAGGAAAAATTTAACTGGATTGTGAAAAGAAATCATCATCATAATTATAGGAAACTTTAATGTTTCCATCAGAGCTTGATAAACAGAAAAATAAAGCAGAAATGGAAAATATAAAACTGATTGAATAGGCTTTTGGAAAAGTTAGATTTGAAAGTCTTAGGAAATTCTCTGAAAGGAACAGTAAAGAATACACATATTTTGGGGCAGCTAGGTGACACAGTGGATAGAGCACCAGCCCCGAAGTCAGGAGGACCTAAGTTCAAATCTGGTCAGACATTTAACATTCCCTAGCTGTGTGACCTTGGGCAAGTCACTTAACCTCAATTGTCTCAGTAAAAAGCAAAAAAAAAAAAAAAAATACACATATTTTTCAGGAGCATGTGGTTTTATAAAAACAGATGACATGCTAAGTTATAAAGAAATTATCAATGAAATCAAAAAGCAAAAGGATACTGGCTCCCTAAGAAGATGAAGTTCTCTTACTTAGGGAGGAACATTAATTTAAAGAAAAAGTCTCTGGAGGCTAAAAAAGTTGATTTTTTTTTTCCCACTCAGAGGTATTCTGATGTAGTAGAATGAACACTGGACTTGATGTCAGAAGAGATTCTGGATTTAAATATGGGCTCTAGCATTTACTAACTGTCTAACTTAGGGCGAGCCATTTTACTGCTCGGAATTCAAGGATAATAATATATAGCGTTGTTGTGAAGATCAAATGAAAGATGTATCTGAAAGAATCATGAACATCAGTGCACTAACGTATCTTCTGGCCTTTTAAAAGTTTCACTGAGGAGTGACATGTCAGTATATGTGGGGTACCGGCCTGCAGGAGCAGGATTGTGCTTGCTTCAGGTAGTGCTAGTGTTCTAGAGTACAGTGTTTTTCATTTCAGGTCTTTAGTTTGTAACTCCAGTATTTAGACAAGGCCTTTCATCATTACTATATCAGAAGGTTCCTAGCTCAGTTTAAAGATAAGGTGACAAAGTCACTTTGAGCAAACAGACAGCAGCTTGTCAGAAGTCTGGGCCTTAATTCTGCTGGTTAAATAAGCAGAAGGCAGGAGGGAGAATGTACAGTACAAGCAGGATATGGCTGCCATAACAGGTTAGAATCCCTTGCCAAATTTGGGTGGGACCAAAAGTGTCACTGGGAAAGTGAGAGGGGAGGCAGCTGGCTTGGAGGGAAGAAGGAAGAACAGGAGCCAGTGGGGAGGATTAAGGCAAATATGAGTTTGGTTTTGATGAAGCAGGCACGAAGAGACAGTGTAGTTTTCTGAGCAGAGGAATGACAAGCAGATTGTGGAAAGATCAATCTGTTTTTTAAGATTCATTCCTTCCCTGTTCCCAAAGTCATGGAGCAGCTGACATTTTTAAGCAGAATATCTCTCAGATGAGAAGTGATGATGTTTTCAGACATCAGAATTGATCCACTTGTAACATTTGGGCAATAAATTTGGCTTTTGGATTTTCTAGCAACTGAAAGAAGAAAAAACATGCAGAAGGACTAACTTCTCTTTTTAGACAAGAGAAGTATTTTCATTTGCAGAATCAAAACTCTTGGGAACGGACCCACACGTGTAAAAATGTTTGTGGCAGCTCTTTTTGTGGTGGCAGGGAGTTGGAATTTGAGTGGATGGATGCCCATCAATTGGAGAGTAGCTGAATAAGTTTGGAATATTATTTTTCTATAAGAGATGATGAACAGGCTGATTTCATGAGCTGATGCTAAGTGAAGTGAGCAGAACCAAGGGAATATTGTACATAGTAACAATAGGATAGTGTGATGATCAACAATGATAGATTTAGCTCTTAGCAATTCAGTGATCTAAGACAATTGCAATAGACTTAGAATGGAAATTGCCATCTGCTTCCAGAGAGAGAACTATGGAGACTGAATATGGATTGAAGCACAGTGTTTTCATCTTTTTGTTTGTTTGCTTTTTTTTTTTTTTTTTGGTAGTTTTTTTTTTCCCTTTTTGGTTTTTCTTGTATAACATGACAAATATGGAAATACACTTAAAAGGATTGTACATGTATAATATGTATCACATTCCTTGCTGTCTTGGGGAGAGGGAAGAGGAGGGAAGTAGGGGAAAAAATTTGGAACACAGAATCTTACAAAAATGAATTTTTTTTTTTGCTTGTTGTTTTAGTTCAGTCATTTCAGTTGTTTGACTTTTTTTTAATTTTTTTAATCTGTTACAAATTTTTCCTCCCCTAGATGGCAGGAAATCCACTACATGTTAATTATGTTAAAATACTTGATAAATCAAATATATGTATACATATTTCCACACTTATTGTTGTGCAAGAAAAATCGTATCTACAAAAAAAAATCTGAGAAAGGAAACACAATGCAAACAAATATCAATAGAGAGCATGGAAATGTTATGTGGTGGTCCACATTTCATATCCCTCTCTCTGGGTGTATATGGCTTTCTTCACTGAACAATTGGAATTGATTTGAAATATTTCATTGTTGAAGAGAGCCATGTCCATCAGAATTGATCATCATAGAGTCTTGTTGTTGCCGTGTATAATGATCTCCTGGTTCTGCTCACTTCGCTCAGCATCAGTCCATGCAAGTCTCTCCAGGCCTCTCTGAAATCATCCTGCTGGTTGTTTCTTACAGAACAATAATAAAAAATGAATTTTTTTGAAAATTATTTTTTAAGTCTATTTGGAAAAGTAAAATACTATTGAGAAGAAATTTTTTTTAATTTAAAAAAAGGAACAAAACTCTTTCTAGAGCTAAACTTGAGCATGAATTCATTGCACAGCTCTTCCAAAAGATGAAGGTAGAGCCCAGTATGGGCCCCGTGGCTTTCTGGGTATTATGCAGGGAGAAGAAAGCTAAGAAGTTTTTTTTCAAAAGTATTTGTTATTTATTTTTTAACATTTTTTTCTTTTTCAATTTCGATTCCCTCCACACACTAGAAAAGCAAATAATGATATCAGTTATACAAGTGATATCATGTAAAACATTTTTCCATATTAGCCATATTGAAAAAAATTATACTTCAATTTGCACTCAGAGTTCATCAGTTCTCTCTCTGGAAGGAAATAGCATTTCTTCATTATGAATCCTTTGTAATCATCTTGGACCATTGTATTAATCAGATATCAGTTATACATGTGATAGCATGTAAAACATTTCCTTTTTTTTTTTGAAAAAGAAAATTATACTTCCATTTGCACTCAGAGTTTATCAGTTCTTTCTTTGGAGGTGAAGAGCATTTCTTCATGAAGTGGGAAGAGGATGTTGTGGAAATAGTGATTATAGCAGCTTTTTCTAAGAGTTTGATTATGAAAGGGAAGAGAGAAAGAAGGAATATAGAGAAGAGAAATTAAAGATCAGGAGTAGAAGATAATTATGGAAGGGGGAATGAGGGGCTGGGACCAAGCATGTAAGTTCAAATTTTGGCTTCATCAAGGATAAAGGCCATCTCTTCATCATGGGTTAGTCAAATGGAGAGAATGGGAGATGACATCTAGGGCTTGGGAGATGCAGACTAAAGAAGAATACAGGACCTTTATTTTCTCTATAAAGTTTTTAAGTTCAGTGTTCTACTGAGGGGGGTCAGGAAAGGGTAAGAAGTAGCCTTAAGCAGAAGGAACTAATCTGGTCCATCATGTCACTCTGGGCCAGCCCTTGATGGAGATGCCCATCAGGACTGGCAGCCTAATTCCTTTCTGGGACTACTCTTGGCTCCTAGGGGCAATGGTTGCTGCTTTAGTTTAAAAGGAGAAGATTGTAGAATTGCTCACTAATACTTTGGAAGTCAGAATCTTTCAAATCATGGGATTCTGTTCAATTGCAATGCAGGAAAATCAGAAGGGTCTTCATACTTTCTGCCACTAGCAACATTTGCTATCAATTTAGCTGCCTTCCTCATCCATTACTACAGGTCCCTTGTACCTGCTGATTCCTGTCATAGAGGCCATTACAAGCTCTATTTGATGCAGTTGGGATGGTCCAGCATTTTACTCCTGATGTTATAAACACCGAAATGTCCTGATCCTTCCTTTCCTTCTTCCTTATGAGTTCAGTGAGAAAAGAAGAAAACCAGCGTGGACCGACCGCATCCTTTGGAGGCTAAAGCGGGAGCTTTTAAATAACTCTGTGGACTCTGGGGAATGTGAGAGCTTCTTCTCTCTGATATTGAAAAGTTATAAAAGCCATATGAAATATAAAATCAGTGATCACAAGCCAGTCACAGCAACCTTTGAGCTGGAGGTGAGCCTCCCCCTTCCTGCATACCCTCCTTGGACTTAACCCATGGGGCTTGAAGCTCAGTCTTTAGTTGCTAGTAGAGCTCCCAAAGAAATGGACAAAGGGGCAGCTAGGTGATGTAGTGAAGAGAGCACCAGCCCTGAAGTCATGAGGACCCGAGTTCAAATCTGGCCTCAGATACTTAACACTTCCTAGCTGTGTGACCTTGGGCAAGTCACTTAACCCGAATTGCCTCAGGAAAAAGCAAAAAAAAAAAAAAAGAAATGGGCAGAGAGATTTCCATTGTCTAGCCTGTCCTCCTCACTGATTCAAGATTCCCCTTCTTCCCTCAGTGGCCATTTTGGATTCTGCCAGTCCTTACCTGTTGGCCATTCTGTGAAGGAGGACTTCTTCCTGTTGGTTTTAAACTTATCTGCTCAGCTTTCATTAGGAGTTTCCCTCAACCTAATGACCTTACTTGGGTTGTTCTTGATTTCATAAGTGTTAGTCATGCTCTTTGCCTTTCTTAATAGAAGAGTCTTAATTATTTTAGTCTGTGCTCAGAGCCAGGGCCTTCCCACCAATATAAAGACTACCAACTATTTTACTTGCCCTTCTCTGGAAATACAGAAACAATTGAGGCCATGGTCTCTGATCCTGCAGTTCCACCCTTGAGTTTGGGGATACTTGGAACCTATGTGAAAGGTTGATCCGAGTTGACATCTTCCCATCTCACTGACATTATCTCCTTTTGGGTCTCTGGCACTTCTTACCTACCTATTTGCTCTCTGTCTTCCTCTTTCCATCCCCCAGGCTCCATCAGTGACTGGCTTCTCCTCCTTTTAAGGTAGCATTTTTTCTTGTGAAATAGCTGAGAGTAATCCCCTGGTCCTCCCTTGCAGGTGAGCTGGCTCTGGTCATACAGTATATTTTCATTTTCCCAGCCAGCCAAACTCTGACCCTTTCTCAGGGTCTCAGGGCAGAAGGTCTTCCCTTAAGGACAGGTCATGGAGTAGCTGTGGATTCCTATGACAGCCCCCCATTGAAGCCCCTGTGCTGTTCCATAGAGTTCAACCCTATCCCTCAGGTTAGGAGGATGCTTAATGATCAGAGCTTCGCTCCTGTCATGTCCAGCTGAAGTCTCAACAGTTAACGACACCGATCACCTTGATTCCTGAGAGCCAGTGGATCACGCCTTACGATTTGGTGATCAGCTACATCCAGAGCCCTGACTTCATCAGCAGCCCCTGGGATTGGATTGGTCTCCACAGGGTAATGAGTAGGGACCATGGGTGTAAGGTAGGGCTCTGTCCCTGGAGCATTCTAGAGGTCCTGTTCATGGCAGACCCAGGAGATCCATCACTGTGTAGTCCTTTCCTCCCTCCATTATCTCTGGGTGCTTCTTCCTGTGGAACCTCCAGGAAACCTGACCGGGGAAACCATGGGTCCCCTTGACCATGATATGGGTCTGTCTTGTAGCACCCAGGCCCTTGACTAACTCCTACTCTTGCCATGTCTTAACTGCTAGATTGTGATACGCCACTTGAAGGACTACGTGACCTATGCCTGGGTCAAAGACAACTTGGTCTCCTCAAATGAAGGGCTTAACAAGGTACCCGGGACCCACTGGGCCCACTCAAGAGTCAGTCCTTACCCTGTGAGTAGCTCACGCTCCCCAGAATCTTAGATTTCCTTCCCACATGCCCGGCAGAGGTACTGGAGATGCACAGTTGGTAGGAGTTAGTGAGCAGAGGGAAACCAAGGCACAGAGAGCCAGATGCTGATTCTGCTACCTAAGAGCCAGAGACTTTCCTTGAAAGAGAGGCTGGGAACTGGGCTGGCAGATGGGTGTCTGGGCCTCCAGCTGACACTCTCCATTCCCTACCCCTTTCCTTCTTTCAGGTTTATGTCAATGCTAGCAGTTTCGCAGAGGAAGGGGGAGAGTTTCTTCTCAGTTACTATAGTAACGACCTTCAGGCTGTAGTGGGGCTGAGTGAACCCTTTCAGGTAAGAGCTATTACTGGTCACTGAGCTGGGCCAGAATGGGGAGTGGGCAAAGCAAAGGGAAGAGGGAATCACCTTGAGATGTCTGATCTGCCATTCAGGGAGCTTTGAAAAAAACCAATTACACTGAGGAGTTTGGGACAGAAATCCTTCTCCCCTTTTCCCCCCCCAAGCACTAATTTACCTGCTTTTCTCTTCTTTCAGATCCCTAGAAATGACATGACTCCAGAAGATTGGAGAGAAAAGAATGGAGATCCACTGATGTATTGAGCCAGGGTGAACGCCTAAATGGGGGGTCACAGCTCCCCGTGATGGCTGCTGCTTGTGTGTCCAGCTCTCTCAAGGGCAGCCCCCACAGAGCCGCCCACCTCCCCTCATCACTTCCTGGTTCCTCATACAGGACTGGGATTAGGTTTCAGTTCCCAGGATATAGATGAAGCCAGCTGCTCCAGCTGCTCCACCTGCAGTGGATTCTCAAGAATGATCAGCTGAGTGGCGGGGGAATTCTTAGATGTTCCCCCATTCTTCTGCTTGCTCCCCGGGCCTCCTCCCCCCACCCTCCTGCCTTGCCCTGTTACCTAGGGAGGGCCAATTGCCTTCAAAATGTCCTCAGTGGGGCTGCTAGCCACATGCCCCAACTGGCGCCTGCCCCACATTTCAGGGCGCCGGCTGGCAGGGGTGGGCAGCCAAATTTGTACAGGATCCTCTGATCAGCTGGCAGCAGGCCTCCAAGTTTGAGGAGGAATCTTGGCAGTCGTATCCCTCTGCCAGGGGCAGGGCAGGGGTGACATAGTGATGGCCATGTCCTAACGTGCCCTCCTTGCAGCATGGAGAATTAGGCCTATAGTGTCAATAGAGTAGCAGATTGCTAAATGTCCTGGATCAGGAAGCCCTTTGGCAAAAAGGTACAGCCTCGGGTCACGGGGTCAGTCAGTTCGGATGTCTCCTGATCTTAGCTGTGAGACAGACAGCTGTGGCTCCAACCTTCCCTCGGCGGAGTCACAGGAACAGGAGGAGCTTACCCTGAACCTCCTCATCTTCAGTTTTTCTGGGATAATCCGTCCCCCTAACAATTAGGTCCTTACAAGCCCATTCACTTAGCATCATTGAACTATGAGATAGCAGCCCACAGGAAGCGACCCCTCTGCATGGACTGAGCAAGCTGAGAGTTAAGGCCATCTGGGGAGCTTTAAAAAACATTCCTCTCTAGGGACTATCATGAAACTTTCCAGTCATTCAAGGCCCCCAGCCTCGGGGGGGGGGGGGGGTCAGCAGCAACTCTGCCTTAGTCTCCTAAGAAAGAGCATCTCAGGGAGCCCACTCTGGAACATCACTGTGGTTCTCTCCTCCCTCCTTCCCGAAGTGAAGGATTCGGTGACCACAGAGCCCCCTTCTCTGCAGAGAAGCTTGCTGAGGGGGGCTCCAGGCTAGTGGCTGCTTGACATTTCCCCTTTGGAAGCCTCGAATGTCAATGGCTCCCTTCACTTCTGCTGTCTCTGCCCCGGCTCCCCAGCCCAAAAGCCTGACTCTGGGTATCTGTGTCTGTTATATTTGAGAATAGAGATGTGGCTTTTAGAGTGGCTTGGCGTGTTCTTGTTCGGGGTGCTTGGAAGCAGCTGACCCAGGATTAGGGGAAGATGATCCTGGGATAGAAGGGCCCTGGGGAATCCAGTCCCTCTGATTCCTGGTGGTGTCAGGGTGTGGGGAGCACTGGCGGTATCCCAGACTTCCAGACCAGTCATTCAATCCAGCATAGCCCACCTCATGGAACCTGAAGTTTGTCATCTTCCAAATGAGAGGGTTATGGCTCTAGAAGCTTAGAAAACCAGGGCCACCCCGAATCCCCACCTTTGTTTTTGCCTCTCGTCCCACTCCCTAGTATCTTAGTCCAGCCTTTAGCTGAAACAAGCTGATCACGTTGCCCTGCATTTGTCCCATGCCCCACCTTCTGATGACTACCTCCCATCCCAAGGAGCCATGTTCCCCTTGACATCCTATATTCCTGCCTGTCCACTTTTTGGACCTAGTCGACTGCGTTCTCATCTCCCCGTGTCACCTTTCCGTGTTGTTCCATCTCATCCTTGAAATTACCTCTCTCCTAGATCTAACTCAAAAAAGTCTCACCCAACATGGTGCAGTAGTTCCAACTCCTGGGGACAAGGGGCTGGAAAAATACTGTGTTGGCCCCAAAGGGAAAGACCCATTTGGGAAAAGGATCCAGGCCTCTTGGTCTAATTGCCATTTTATGGCACTTTTTAAAAAGTGTCTTCATTCTCATTAAACTCTACTCTCCCCAGTGATGAGAGGTCAGTCTCCTTTCTCTTGTCTCCAACTTACATGTGAGGTCATGATTCAGAGCTGTGAGGGACCTTAATGACTGAATCCGGGCTTTTTTACAGATCAGGAAACAGTGTGACCGCCCAGTGAAGTAGCAGATTGGGGGGTTGGCCTCTGGCACCATGTAGCCTGATCTTGTATTCTTTCCACCATCACGGCTCTGCATCTTTTACTTGGGTCCATCTCCTAGTTCATTTATTCTTCCCACCACTACACTTCTGCCTCTGTTTTACTTTGGTGCACTCATAAACCGTCCACGCTGGAAGGCATTTCAGTGATCCCATGATCCTACTGGGGGGAAAACATCTAGAAAAATTACTTGCCCAGAGTCACCTGGCTAGTTTCTGGTAAGACATAGAATTCAGAAGCAGATCACCTGATGTCCACTTGACTGATATTTTTAGCTTTTCCAATCTGGATTTTCTATTTGTCTCTTTTTAGCAGGTCTGCTCTTTTCATTTTCTCCGCTCTGAGCCCACCCCCTCATGTCACCAGAAGGAGCCTGCACCCAGACATCCCTTCTGTTAGCAGGGTTCCTCTGTGAGATGGAAGGGGTGAGGCTTGCCCTAATTGAGATAGGGGAGAGCTGGAGGGGGGGTGACCTCCCCCTCCCTCCCCAATCAGGATATGTGGCGGCTGTGAACCTAGCCCTGCCTTCTTTGTGGAAACAGGAAGTGCCCGAGACATCGTGTCCGTTCACTTTTTCTGGGACCTGACTCCCTAGCCTGATAAGGGCCATTGTGTGGCCGCCAGAAGTGAACCTGCTCCTGGATGGATGTGCTTCCCAGAGGAAGGAAGCTACTGGCCTTTCCTGGGAGGAAGAAGCAGCAGAGGAGGGTGAAGGAGTAGAGTGGGGTGTCCTGTGGTGGTTGGAAGGATGGGGTGAAAGGAATGGCTCACTGCTGCTGGAACCCCCATCTCCCAGGCTCCAGCCTCTCCATCTGGGAAAGGTGATTTCCTTCTCCACTTCCTTTTCTCACTTCCTACAAGGAACAGCCAAAAGTCCTAAGGGCTCCAACTCAGGCCAGGAAAATGTCAGCTGTGATTTAACAACAATGAAAATGGAGAGGGAAAACAGGAACATTGGGGTGTGGGCCTGAAGGGGAGGGAAGAAGCAGCACACAACTAAAAGATGCTCACCAGAGAACTGGGGGGGGGGGAAGAGATGAAGGACTCAGTGGAGAAGAATAGATGTCAAATCTCCGTTGAACTTTTCCCCTCCTGCCAGAGCAGCAATGAGGAATTCTTTTGCCCAAGCCAAAGACATCAGTGGTGGTGATAGTTGTAGCCTTGGCACTGGGGTCACTCAAATTAGGGGAAAAAGGGTGAGTGAAGGTACAAGGTATGGATTATAATCCAGCCCTGGGTATACTTGTGCTGGGGCATGGGGTCCCACTAAACCCAAATGTTCAGCCTTTCCTGAAAGGATTAGGGGGGGAAAAGCAGGCTTGGGAGAGGGTGATGATGGCCCAGGTTGACAGGGCTGATGCCCTACAGCAGAAGCTGGCAAAGAACCAAGCTTCAAAGTTAAGGTCCCTGGAGGGAGAAGGAGCCGCCCCTGCGTGGACAGAGCCCTGGTTACCGCGCTCAGTTACAGCCTGCTACGGCGTCTCCATCTTTTCCTTGTGCCCTTTACCTGGCACAATGCCTTGGAGGCTGCCTCTACAATCCCCAGCATCGAGGTTCAGCCAGGAGGTCCAATTGCTGGGAGATCATCGGGCAGGTAGTGAGTGGGGTACAAGTCCGGGACAGAATCTGCAGCTGCCCTCTGAGGCCTCATGGGCCTGCCCTGTCCCACCCTGTTCTGCCACTTCCCTCCCAGATAAGAAAGGAAAGCTTCTGGTCGCCTGGACTTCTGGGAGTGAGTAGGAAAGACCCAAATCCTAGGAACAGCCTGGGAGCTAGAGAGAGGGATGTCCCACCCTGCTCTTGACCGGAAGCACTGAATCCTGGAGAAGTGTGTGTGTGCAGGGAGTGGGGGTGGGGGGGCTCATCATTCCCCTCGGTTACCTGGGGCAGCAGGCATTTCCTTAGCCCCTATCAGCTCTTCCCTTTCCTGCTCTCAGCCCCAGCCCTGGGGCCACTGTCCGGCTGCGTCCTGAGGAGCTGGACTTGGTCACATCCCCTGGGGCCAGAGTTGAACCTAGCCCAAGTGGCAAGCCCTGCCTGAGGCCATAAATTCCCAGCTGCCGGAGCCGCAGGAAGCAGTGGGCACAGGCCTGGCCTCTGGGCTGGGAGGCCTGAGCATTGGCTGGGCTTGAGATGGCGCTGCAAGTGGAACTCATCCCCACAGGGGAGATCATTCGGGTGGTCTACCCCCATGGCACCTGCAAAACTGTGAGTCAGTGGTGAGGATGCAGGAATGGGGGCTGCGGGGGAGACACTAACGTTTATACTCAGAGGATAAGGATGGGATTCACCAAGGGGCTCCCTGCCCTCATGGAGGAGGGAAGGAAAAGGGCTGCTCGGGCACACGGAGTGACGGATGGGTCTGGGGTGGGGAGAGATGGAAATGCAGTTCCAGTCCAGAAAGGAAATTCTCCACTGTGCTGGGAGATTGGGGGAAGGACGGAGGGGAAGGAGAGGAGAAAGGGGGGGAGCACCATGCCCTTCTTCAGATAAGGAAAGGGTCTGTACAAAGCTGGAAGGACAGGGGCGAAAGGGGGACAGAGCAGTGCAGGGCAAAGAACCTTGGACTCAGACTCACAAGAAGCGGGGCTTGACGCGGGCTTTTTATTTACTGCCTGTAAGGGCAGTTTCCTCATCTCTAAAAACATGGGCTGGGGGGGAGTGTGTGGAGACCAGGTTTGGCTTTGAGGCCATTGTTCCCTCTGCCCAAGAGAGCTCCAGGAACCCTAGGGGTGATCTGGCGGGATCCTTCTGAGGTCTGTTAGAAGGGGGAGGGGAGGAACTAACCCGTTTGCCCCTTTTGTTGGGTAGAGAAGGGAGTTTACCTCTGCCCTTTGGTGTGGGTATGGTGGAGGGGGGGTGAGGGAGGAAAAGCCAGAGGTAACCCCCCCCCGCCCCGCCTGGCCTTTGACCCCAAGGCCAATCCTCTCCCGAAGGCCCCCGGGTTCCGGGCTGCTGGGATGGGACGGGACAAGACTGGTGGGGGTGGGGGTGGAGGTCCCCCTTCAGCTTGGGTCCTTGCCCCTTCGGGAAGGTTGCTCGAGGGACTTTGCAGGGTTTTCTGCGTGTGGGTGTGTAACTCTGGGCCCCGAGGGGAGAGGGTAGGTGCGGGGGTCCCCGCCGCTCTTTAGGGAAGGGGGGGGGCGGCGTGGATGTGTGTCCGCTTTCCTTTTTGCGTTCGGAGTCTGATCTGGGGAATGGAGGCGAGAAGGGGAAAGGAGGCAGGGCCGAGGGGGGCGGGGCGGGAGGAGCCGGGCCGGGGGCGGGGCCTGAGGAGGGGTGCGAGTGAGTGTGTGTGTGTGTGTGTGTGTGTGTGCATGCAAGGGTGCATGTGTATGTGTGTGAGTGTGCGCGCGCGCGCCAGCTCGCCGATCCCGGGGAGCTGGCCGGGATGACGCCAGGCGGAGCGCTGCTGTCCCCCGCCGCCGCCGGGCCCTGGCTGGGGGAGTGGCCGGGCTGCTGACTCTCGGAGCCGGGCGCCTGAGCCCCAGGACACTGCGG
>JAJPUD010009054.1:69352-79761 GCA_023553655.1 Myrmecobius fasciatus
GGGGGAGGGGGGCAGTGGGCGGTCCAGCCCCTCCCTAGCTGACCCCGCCCGCCTGCCCTCCCTCCCTCTCTCCCCTCCCGCCAGTGCCTGACACCTCCGTGGAGCCGAGTGGGTGCTTGCGTGCGGGAGGCGGCCCAGGCGGACGGCCTGGGGGGGTCAGGATGCGGTACCGAGCATCGGTGAGCGGGCCGGGGGAGGGGCCGAGGAGGGGGTCCGGGGAGCTGCCCTCCTCCGTCCCCGTCGCCAACCCCCGCCCCAGCTCCGGAGCTTGGGCAGGAAGCGGGCGGGGCCCAGGAATTTCGGGTGGAAAAAACGTCCCGGAAAGTTGTAGGGAGAGGCTGGGGGTGGGGAGGACGCCCTGGGCCCGGGATGGTGGCGGCCGGGGCGGGGGGGACGCCTCTTGGGAACCCTCACCCCCGACTTCTGCCGGGGGCGGTGGTGGGAGCCCCGCTCGGTCCCCGTGCCCCTCTGACGGGCCGGGGGCCACAACCTTAGCTATAGGCCGGACTGGGGAGCGCTGCCCACTTGGGCTCTCTTGCTTGAAGGGGACACTGCTTGTTCCTCAGCACTCCGGGGGCAGGAATCTGGAGATTTCCAGCTGCTCCCAGGTCCAGATGTGCACCCTGTCCAGATGTGCACAGCTTCCCCTATCGCGACTTCTCCATTGGGTCAGAGGTCACTTCTTTAGGGGGCCGGGCCGAAGTAACTTATATAACCTAACACCCTTCCCTCTCTCCCAAATCCTTCTCTAAACCTTTCTCCCAAAATCTAGCCGGGCGGACTGAGGGAGAAGCCTCTCTTCCCCACCCCCCAAATGGAAAAGTTCCAGGCCTCTTTTCCCGCTCGTTCCTGCCTCATTTCTCTCCCCCTTTCCCTCCTCTTCCTTGGAAGCGACATCACAATTTTCTAGCAGTTCGGTACCCTCGTTTGTCAGAGGAGACGCTCGAGTACAGTGGTTTTCTCCAAGGTTACACTGGCAATAAGTGGGGGTTAGAATTTGAACTCAAGAACTCGGGCTCCAAACCTGCACCTCTCTCACTCCCTGTGAGTCCTTCAAGGCCTGCTTTAGGGAGCCAAAAGAACCCAGTGGCGCATCTCCGTTGGCCCCTTGCTGGACCTTGGTGCTTCCTGCTGGCCCCTCAGGGCTTGGGGATGGGCTGGGAGGCAGCTGTTCATTCTGATGAAATAACCCCCAGGGCTATTCCGGGGCACCTGTAGCCTGTGTGGGGGTGGTTACAGCCTGGGCAGGGAAAGCTTGTTGAGTCAGACCTTGCCCTTCTAGGGGAGCCCCTCAGGGAAGAGAGATTCCTTGGGAAGGGCAGGTTGGGTTGGGTGGCTGGCAGGGTAGGGCTTCTCACCTTAGATACAGATTTGGGGAGAGAAGGTGAAAGCCTCCTAATGACTCTCCCTCATTTTTCCCTGTATCCATCTTGTCTGTATATTCTGTATTTCGTTATAGTCTCTCTCTTGCGGATCCTGACTGCCCCAAATTACCTGATACTCATTTTGTCTACAGTTTGGATATAATTCTCTGTGTATATATTTTTCCTGATAGTTCCAGACCCTGATTCTGGGGTATCTGGGTAAATACTAATACTAATACTGGGTAAATACCCCTCCATAACCCCCCCACACACACACAGGTATGGAGAACAGTATTTTAATTTTGCCTTTGTATCCCCTGCCTATTTTTCGGCTTATCCCAAATGCTTAATGAGAGGTAGGAGCTGGATTTTTTATCCCTGAACATGGAGTTGAAATTTCCTGTGGAGGGAGAGGCTCTGAGGCTGGTCTTCAGGAATGCTTGGGGGAAGGCTAGAGAGAGGGAGTTGCCTCCCTCTTTGGAGGCTTTTTCATCACTCTGCTATTCATCCAGCCTGCATACCTGTCTAAAATGGCTCTTACGTCTACTGAGGTCCATTCAAGAAGTGGGAGAGAACTTGGGGAGGCAGAGGGATTGGCTTTGTTTGCCCATTCTCTCCCAGTGGATCCAGGAACCTGGATAGGGGCAAGAAGCAAAGAGACAGGTTGAGACTTGATTTGGAGAGGGAAGAAACTTCCTAACAGCTGCCCAAAAGAAGAGTGGACTCCTTGGAGGTCTTCAAAGATGACCCCTTTCCTAGCATTATGGGGTGATTCTAACTAAGTCCAACACTGATGGGACTAGACTCTTGGAGGTCTTCAAAGATGACCCTTTTCCTAGCATTATGGGGTGATTCTACGTCCCACACTGATGGGACTAGATGGTCTCTAAAATCCCTTTCAATTCGACAGGCGTTTCCTAGTGCTTACTGTATGCAAGGGAGTGCAGTGCATGCAGGAGGAACAAAGATCCCAGCCAGAGCTCCCATTTTGATAGCATATGGGAACTGATGAGAGTGGCCAGAGCAATTCTGCACAGTAGGCGAACCGCTGAACTTGTAGGCCCTGATCTGACCCTGGCACTTCTTACCTGTGTGACCCAGAGCAGTGGAGAGAGCTGGACTGACACGTCAGAGGACCTAGTTTTTGAACACTGTGCCTGCTCTTGGTCATTCCGTTTTGGGCAAGTAGCTTATCCTCCCTGAGCCTCAATTCCCTTCTCTGTCAAGTGAGAGATTTGGATCGTGCTCATTCCTGTCATGTGAGGAGGTCATCGTGCTTGTAATAATTGACATTTCTATGTCGTTTTACGGTTTGTAAAGACCTTTACATACATTATCTCATCCAAGGATCACAACCCTGTGAGGTAGGTGCTATCCTTAGAGCTATTTATCCCTGTTTTGCAGATGAAGAAATTGAGACTGGGCTAGCCTAGGAAGACACTTGAGAGTCCATTAAAGCCTTGTTTACTGAGGAGACAACCCCTTTGTTCAAGGTCCCCCAGATTGTAAATACCAGAGCCAGGATTCTATTCCCTTCATGTCCAGAGCTCTTCCCAATGTGCCACGTTTTCCCTGACACATTAGTCTTGTGCCTTCCCTCTTAGCAAGTATCAAGCTCAGGGTCCAATCCCAGAATTCTCCTGACTCCAAGTCTGTCTTGTCTGCCTGTCATAGTACATCACTCTGCCTCAATAGAGCTGCTGGGAGGAGGGTGAAATGGGTAAACAATTAACTAATACAGGTTGGGAAATAGTTCATTCGTAGAAGTCCAAGTTATCTAAGAGTTTAGAGCTGGGGAGGTATCTGGCTACAGGAGGCAATGATCTAGTAGAGCCCCCCAAAAGATGCTGATAAGAGACAGAAGGCAGAAGAGACCATGCTTGGTTTGGGGATCATTGTTGGAAAAGGGGGGAAGGTAGGAGAGGGAGCAGCCCAGTCTGACTGAAGTGGAATGTCCCTACTAAGACAGTTCCATAATGTAGCGCCGGCTGTTGCCTCACACCTGGAAAATTGCAGTAAGCTTCTTCTTCCCACTGCAGCCCATCCAAGGGAGGATTCAAATTCAGGACTTCCTGACCGCAAATCCTTCCATCTCTGCACCATATTGTTTCCTTTTTGTCTTTATAAGCCCAGAGCTAGGAGTCAGTAGTGTCAGACAGAGATAGAGAGCTGGCTTTGGTGCCAGAAAAGTGACCTCAAATGGAACCCCTTCCCGGATCTCTGTGACCCTGGCTGAATTATTTAACCTCTTGGTGTTCTGGACACCTTTCTCATACCAGTTATTGCAGGGATGATCTTTCTTCTTCTGGGAACTCTCTAGACTAATGACATCATCACTAGAATTCTATCTTCTGCAAGAAATCTTTATCAACCCTCTTCATTCCAGTGCCTTCCCTCTGTTGATTACTTCCTATCCTGGACAGGACTTGCTTTGTCTATACATACATATATATATATATATATAAATATTTTTTTTTGCATGTCCTCTTTTCCATTAGATTGGAAGCTCCTTGAGGTCAGGGACTGTCTTTTGCCTCTTTTTGCATCCTTAGTGCTTAGCACAATGCCTGGCACATAATAGATATTTAATAAATATGACAGATTGGTCACAAGTGCAATCCTTAGCCCTGTCACCGGTGATACCGGAGTGATTTCCTTGAATTTCTAGTCTGACCACATCAGTGTGCTTCACAGTAAACCCCAGCAGTTTCTTGTTCCCTCTCTAGGGAACTCTTCTGTTTGGCATTTCAGGCTCTTGACTGCGTGATTCCAGATTACCTTTGCAGCCTGATTCCACAAACTTAGTTGGGTAGCTAAATGTCATTCTTTTTGTTGTTGTTGTTAAATTAAAGTTTTTTATTTTCAAAATATGTACATGGATAATTTTCAGCATTCGCCCTTACAAATGCTATGTTCTAATTTTTTCCCTCCCTTAGACAGCACGTAATCCAATATATGTTTAACATTGCAATTCTATACATACTAAATGTCATTTTTGCTGTTCCTCACAGTGCACATCATCTCCCTGCCTTTGTATGGGCTCTCCCATATCTGGACTGCATTCTCCCCTTGACTAACATGAGACTTTGAGGCAGGCAGGTCGTGTAGAAGTTGGGGAATGCTAAAACTGGAATCAGGAAGGTTTGAGTTCAAATTCTGTCTCAGATGTTTAGTATCTATGTGACCCTGTTCTTTTTTTTTTTTCCTGAGGCAGTTGGGGGTTAAGTGACTTGCCCAGGGTCACACAGCTAGGAAGTGTCTGAGACCAGATTTGAACTCAGGTCCTCCTGACTTCAGGGCTGGTGCTCTATCCACTGCACCATCTAGCTGCCCCACCTGCTCAAATTTCTTAACTTCTATGCCTTAGTTTCCTGATCTGTAAAATGGGGATAATAATAGCATCTACCTACCAAGACTGTTGTGAGGATCAAATGAATGTGTGTATACAAATGTAAACACACAGACATGTATACAAGCATATTGCCCACATATGTATCCTGCATATATACTTTGCAAACCTTAAAGGCCTGTGTAACCACGAGCTATTAGAATCCCAAGTTTCTTTCAGTTTGTGTCAAGGGTCACCTTTTTGGGTTGCCCCCAGTTATTTGCCTTCTTGTCAAATTATCTTGTATTTATTTATTTTGCATAGAATTCTATGTGTGCTTGTTGTCTCCTCTGATAGGATGTAAACTGCTTGGGTTAGAGACTTCCTCACTTGTATCCCCAGCACTTAGCACAGTGTCTGGCACCTGGTAATGTTTAATAAATGACTGTTGCATAATTAATGGCCAAGGGGGAGTAAGATTGTGGATGGCTTTGAGCTCCCGGCTTGAGTCTCTGTTTTGTTCAGTGAGCAATAGGGAGCCACTGAAGGTTCTTGATTCAGGGAAGTGTGTCTGTGTCTGTGTGTCTGTATCTGTGTGTGTTTATCTTGACAAAAGATAAGAGACAAGAGATCTTATCTTGATAAGAGATAAATTGGAGAGGCTGAAGAGAGTCCGAGAGAACGAGGATCTGTTAAGATCTTGGCTGGAGGGTCAGTGACGCGTCATGAGGAGGAGGAGACCCGGCAGAGGCTGAATCAGTGCTCCATGGATCATGGCATTTGCTCTTATCCCCTGACCTTTATGTCCCTGCCTTGCAGCCTTCCTCTGCCTTTTGTGCCTCATAGATGACACCTGGTGTTCCCACGGCCTCTGCCAATGGAGGCAGCTCTGACAGACCTCTCTGTGCTCTTCCGCAGGCCTTGGGCAGTGACGGAGTGCGGATCACCAGCATGGAGAGCGCCCTGACCGCTAGGGACCGGGTTGGGGTCCAGGACTTTGTGCTGTTGGAGAATTTCACTAGCGAAGCTGCATTCATCGAGAACCTGAGACGGCGCTTCCGGGAAAACCTCATCTATGTAAGACCCCAGGGAGGGGGGCCGGGGATGAGGGTGGGAAGCACTCGGGGACAGGGGCCAGGGAAACTACAGAAGCATCTTGGAGAACTCTCACCTTCTTGTCCCATTGCCCATTCTGCAGACTTATATTGGGCCTGTGCTGGTCTCTGTCAACCCTTATCGGGACCTCCAGATCTACAGCCGGCAGCACATGGAACGTTACCGGGGTGTCAGCTTCTATGAGGTCCCCCCCCACCTGTGAGTGACCTCTCTGGTTTCAACCAGTGTGACCTTTCCTGAGTCCTGACCTCCTGATTCCTTGACCTGGAACCCCCAACCTCTTCACCTCCCTTATGACCCCTTCCTTGGTGACTATCAGTGAGTAACTTCCTGACCTGTGACTCCCCAGCCATCTACCTGTGACCCCCACCCATGAATCGTACCTGCCCCCCTTGGGACCCCCATTCCCTCACACTTGCTCCCCCTGTGTCCCCCAGTCTGACCCTCCCCCCAGTGTTTACCCCATCCCCACCCCCAGTCTGACCCCCACGCCCCTTTAGGTTTGCTGTGGCGGACACGGTGTACCGGGCCTTGCGGACCGAACGAAGGGATCAGGCTGTGCTGATATCCGGGGAGAGTGGGGCAGGGAAGACTGAGGCCACCAAGAGGCTACTGCAGTTCTATGCCGAGACCTGCCCGGCCAGTGAGCGGGGAGGAGCTGTAAGGGACAGACTGCTCCAGAGTAATCCTGTGCTGGAGGTAGGAAGGACTCTGGGGGCTGCAGCAAGAGAGGGGGGAGGTAAGGGGGGCACGGAAGCTGTGCTCTGCATCCGGAGAAGAGGTCATTGAGCTCTGCCTCCAGAGACCTCCCCTGTCTCCCACGCCAGGCCTTTGGAAACGCCAAGACCCTCCGGAACGACAACTCCAGCCGGTTTGGCAAATACATGGATGTCCAGTTTGACTTCAAGGTGTGTGGCTTGGGCTGGGGGCGGCAGCAAGGGGAAGAGCGGGAGTCTCTCGCCACTAGTAATAAAGTGACCGACTTGGAACTCCCCTAGACTGGAAGCTCTTTGAGGGCAGGCCCTCTGGTGACTCATTTTTGCATGACCAGTAGTCGTGTGAATGAGGGAGTGAACCTCAGTTCTTCACTCTTCCCTCTCCTGTTCCTTATCTCCTCCCACTTTCTCTGGGGCTTTCTTGATCTCCTCAAGTGCTAGCCCCCCACTGCCTCCTTCCAATCACCCTGAATCTATTGGGTACGTGCCCCATAAAATGAGGGTGTTGGATGTGGCGGCCCCCCCACATCCCTTTGGCTCAAAATCCCCGATCCTGTCTAAGTCCACATCATCCTCTGCTTCTGGCCCTAACCACGTCTACCATCCCTGTCGCTCAGGGCGCCCCTGTAGGTGGACACATCCTCAGTTACCTCCTGGAGAAATCCCGTGTGGTTCACCAAAATCATGGGGAGAGAAACTTCCATATCTTCTATCAGCTGCTGGAAGGAGGGGAGGAAGAGACTCTTCGGAGGCTGGGCCTGGAGAGGAATCCCCAGAGCTACTTGTACCTGGTGAAGGTGAAATGGGGACAGAAGAACAGGACCATGGAGGGGGGAGTGGCTAAGAGACACCCAATGTTCTTCTCTGTTGTGTGGGCGTCCGAACCAAGGCTGGCACTGGGCATTTAGCAGAGGCTCACTCCCCTCCGTTCCCCCTGCAGGGTCAGTGTGCCAAGGTCACATCCATCAATGACAAGAGTGACTGGAAGGTGGTCAGGAAAGCTCTTTCTGTCATCGACTTCAATGAAGACGACATTGAGGTGAGAGGGCCGGGTGAAAGGCTCCCTTCCCCCCCAAACCTGCTCTTTGCTAGGAATTCCCTGGCTTCCTGCAACTAACTTCCTTTGCCTTCCACCTTCGCTCATGACTTCCCTTGCCCCATTTCCTCCTCCTCTTTCCCCCCTTTCTCCTTCTTTTCCTTTCTCCTATTCCCAATGGCCCGCCTCTGACTGCTGTGGAACCCTCAGCTCTCCCATTTCCCCTGATGGGAGCCCTTCCTCTCCCCAGGACCTGCTGAGCATCGTGGCCAGTGTCCTGCATCTGGGCAATATCCACTTTGCCGCTGACGAGCAGAGCAATGCCCAGGTGACCACTGAGAACCAGGTCAAGTACCTGACCCGGGTAAGTGAGCAACCCGATGCCCTGAAGGGAGGGGAGGCCGGCTTTGACCCCCGTCCCTAACCCTGCCACGTTTCCTGTTGGCAGCTGCTGCAGGTGGATGGCTCTATGCTGAAGGAAGCCCTGACCCACAGGAAGATCATTGCCAAGGGTGAGGAGGTGAGAGCCAAAAAAACCCTTTTGCGCTTTGGTCGATGGACAGCCCTTGCTTTGACCACCCATTTGCCCATGGTGCCAGAGGGATTGTCCAGGCACTTCACTGTTCAAACCCTCTTCACAAACATGACTGTCTTACCCAGTTCTCCTAGGTACCCAATAATGTACACAGAGTACAAATTAGTCATTATCCCATCCGTCAGGAGAGCTCAGCTGAGTCAAGGTCACCAAAAGCTGGGTTGGGAGCCCAGTCTGAGGGATCCTTCTGCTGGACTGAGTTCTACTTTCTAAAATGCTCCATTGGAGAGCAGGAGTACTTGGTCATGACTGTGTCTTTATGGATGTCCCGCCATCTTTGGGGAAACAGGGAAGGCAGTGCTTCCCCATCGAAGCCCAGTCCTTTCTATAGCCTACTGGGGTGTGGGATAAGAGTGAAGAAGAGGGGGTGGGAAAAAATAATAAATAAATAAATAAAAATTAAGTGATTAATTAATTAATTTTAAAAAAAAGAATAGGGGGTGGAAGAGAGACAGCAAGGCAGAGAGGGTCTCTGGAAAAATGGCCTCAGAATAAGAAAGAGAACAGGGTTCAAGGCTTATCTTTTACACATTCTAGCTATGTGCCTTTAGGAAAGTCACTTCCTCTTGAAGCGTTCTAATTTTAAAACTAAAATCTGAGAGGATCCTTTGTTGAGGACTCCTTCCCCAAAGAAATAGAATGGTTAAAAAAAAAACAGAGGGGGGGATGGAAAGGTGGGAGGAAGAGCACATCCTCCTTACCTGTTGTTCACTTGTCCTTGAACAGCTCCTGAGCCCCCTGAACCTGGAGCAGGCTGCCTATGCCCGGGATGCCCTGGCAAAGGCCATCTACAGCCGCACTTTCTCCTGGCTGGTTAACAAGATCAATAGGTCACTGGCTTTCAAGGTGAGGCTGGTTCTGGGGCCTCCTATCTCCCACCTACCCATGCTGCGCCAAGCCCTACCATGACCTTCCTCACCACCCCCCAGTCCATCAGTCGGAATGGGATTTGTCACCGAGGAGTGCCACAGGGGTGCTTTATGAAGATGCTTTTCTGAGTGTGCAGTGAATGAATGAGTGACCTTGGTTCTACTTTAGGACCCAGAATTCCCCAACTGGAGAGGAACCACGGTTCTGGGGCTGGTCGATATCTACGGCTTTGAGGTTTTCCAGCACAACAGGTTAGTACCATTGTAACCCACCCTTTATTTTTGTCTTTTTCTCTTCTCTCCAACTTTGACCATCTTTCTGTATTCTTCCTTTTCCTTTCCTTATGTCCCCATCCCTCATTTTTATTCCCTTTTCCTTCCCCTTCTCCATTCCCTTTCTTCTTCCCCTCCCCCCTTTCCTTCATCATTCCTTTTTCTTTTCATTTTCTTCTCTTCTTCTCTCTTCTGATCCATCTCTTCTTATTTCTCCCACAAATACCCTATTTTCTCTAGGCCCCTCCAGTTATTTCCCTGAACTTGTCCTCCAGCATTTCCTGTTGATTACTGTCAGGGTCACCCCCAGAATTTCCCATTAATTTTTCCAGGGTTCCACAATATCCCCATTTAGTCACTCGGCATGAGCTTTTCAGTATCTTTCAGTGGTTGCTCTTGTGATCCCCCAGCATGCCTCGTTGGTCTCACTAATATCCTTCCACTGGTCTTTCTCCCCCAGCATAGCCCACTGGTCACTCTTAGAGACCTTCAGCACCTCCCATTTGTCCCTTTCACAGTCTCTTTATTAATTATTTTTGGGGTCGTCTTACGTCACCCATCAGTCCCTCTTGGGGATTTTTTTCTGTCCCTCTAGCTTTGAGCAATTCTGCATTAATTACTGTAACGAGAAGCTGCAACAGCTCTTCATCGAACTCACCCTCAAGTCAGAACAGGAAGAATACGAAGCAGAGGGTATTGCTGTGAGTAGGAAGCCTCCTGTGCTTGACCATTGGTCCTTCAGTGTCCCAACTTATTGCCCAGGCTGTGTCCCTGGGCTGTCAGGGCTTTCTCTACTGGGTGGGCAGCACAACCCATGAACATGACATATGTCTGTGTCCCCAGCTCCCCAAAGAGGGAATTAACTCACTCCATGTGTTTCTCTGATCGCAGTGGGAGCCAGTGCCGTATCTCAACAACAAGATCATTTGTGACTTGGTGGAGGAAAAGTTCAAAGGCATCATCTCCATCCTGGTGAGGCCCTGACCTTTGTCAGCCCTCTCTCCTTTCTCCCATGGCTCTAACACATCCATGGTAGGAGTAGCAGACACAGTCTGGGACTGAGCCCAGGGGACATATCAAGGGGCGTGGAGAGGGACCCAGGCTGAAGGAGG
>JAJPUD010009055.1:0-22630 GCA_023553655.1 Myrmecobius fasciatus
ATTTATGTCCAAAGAAGAACTGGAAATCTTAATTGAAAACCAGATAGATAACTTTGATTATATTACTTTAAAAAGTTTTTGTACAAACAAAATCAATGCAGACAAGATTAGGAGGGAAGCAATAAATTGGGAAATCATCTTTAAATTTAAGGGTTCTGATAAAGGTCTCATCTCTAAAATATATAGAGAATTGTCTCATATTTATAAAAATTCAAGCCATTCTCCAATCAATAAATGGTCAAAGGATATGAACAGACAATTTTCAGAGGATGAAAGTAAAACTATTTATAGTCATATGAAAAGGTGCTCCAAATCACTATTGATCAGAGAAATGGAAATCAAGACAACCCTGAGGTACCACTTCACACCTGTCAGATTGGCTAAAATGACAGGAAAAGATAACAATGAATGTTGGAGGGGATGTGGGAGGGCTGGGACACTGATGCATTGTTGGTGGAGCTGTGAACACATACAGCCATTCTGGAGAAAATTTGGAGCTACGTTCAAAGTGTTATCAAACTGTGCATACCCTTTGACCCAGCAGCATTTCTATTGGGCTTATATCCCAAAGAAATCATAAAGGAAGGAAAGGGCCCCACATGTGCAAGAATGTTTGTGGCAGTCCTTTTTGTAGTGGCTAGAAACTGGAAATTGAATAGATGCCCTTCAATTGGAGAATGGCTGAATAAATTATGGTATATGAATATTATGGAATATTATTGTTCTGTAAGAAACGACCAGCAAGATGATTTCAGAGAGGCTCGGAGTGACTTACATGAACTGATGCTGAGTGAAATGAGCAGAACCAGGAGTTCATTATACACGGCAACAGCAGTACTATATGACGATGAATTCTGATGGACATGGCTCTCTTCAACAATGAAATGTTTCAAACCACCTCCAATTGTTCACTGAAGAAAGCCATATACACCCAGAGAGAGGGATGTGAAATGTGGACCACAATATAACATTCTAATACTTCTTGATTGATGTTTGCTTACATTGTGTTTCCTTTATCTCATTTATTTTTGTGTAGATAAGATTTTTCTTGAACAACAATGATAAGTTTGGAAATATGTATACATATATTCGATTTGCCAATATTTTAACATAATTAACATGTAGTGGATATCCTGCCATCTAGGGGAGGGGTGGGGAGTTGGGGGGAAAAATTTGTAACAGAAAGCTATGTAAAGGTTATTGTTGAAGAATTACCCACACATGTTATGCAAATAAAATGAAAAAAAATAAAAAAAATAAAAAAAGTGAATGCAGACAAGATTAGAAGGGTAGCAATAAACTGGGGAAATGTTTTTACATTCAAAGGTTCTGATAAAGGCCTCATTTCTAAAATATATAGAGAATTGACTCAAATATATAAGAATTCAAGCCATTCTCCAATTGATAAATGGTCAAAAGATATGAACAGACAATTATCAGATGAAAAAATTGAAACTATTTCTAGTCACATGGAAAGGTGCTCCAAATCACTATTGATCACAGAAATGCAAATTAAGACAACACTGAGATACCACTACACACCTGTCATGTTGGCTAAGATGACAGGAAAAGATAATGAGGAATGTTGGAGGGGATGTGGGAAAACTGGGACACTGATACATTGTTGGTGGAACTATGAACGGATCCAACCATTCCGGAGAGCAATCTGGCACTATGCTCAAAAAGTTATCAAACTATGCATACCATTTGACCCAGCAGTGTTTCTACTGGGCCTATATCCCAAAGAGATTTTAAAGGAGGGAAAGGGACCCACATGTGCAAAAATATTTGTGGCAGCCCTTTTTGTAGTGGCAAGAAACTGGAAACTGAAAGGATGCTCATCAATTGGAGAATGGCTGAATAAATTATATTATATGAATGTCATTCAATATTGTTTGGTAAGAAACGGCCAGCAGAATGATTTCAGAGAGGACTGTAGAGACTTGCATGAACTGATGCTGAGTGAAATCAGCAGAACCAGGAGAACGTTATACACAGCAACAAGACTATACAATGATCAATTCTGATGAACATGGTTCTCTTCAATAGTGATGTGATTCAAACCAGTTCCTATTGTTCAGCGATAATGATAGTCATATACATCCAGAGAGAGGCCTGAGGGAACTGAGTGTGAACCACCACACAGGATTTTAACGCTTTCTATGAATATTTCCTTGCATTTTGTTTTTCTTCTTAGGTTGTTTTTTTTTTCCTCTCTCTTTTTATATCTGATGTTTCTTGTGCAGTAAGATAACTGTATAGATATGTATACATATATTGGTTTTGTCATATAATTTAACATATTTAGCAAGTATTAGATTACCTGTCATCTAGGGGTGGGGGGTTGGGGGAAGGAGAGGAAAAGCTTGGAACAAAAAAATAAAGTTTTGCAAAGGTCAATGTAGAAAAATCACTCATATATATTGTAAATAAAAAGCTTTTAATAAAAAAAGAAGGAATCGTCATTAAGAAGAAAATAATTCACATTTGATAAATGGTCAAAGTATATGAATAGACAGTTTTCAGATGATCAAATGAAAGTCATCTACAGTCATATGAAAAATACTCTAAATCACTATTGATTAGAGAAATGCACATTAAAACAACTCTGAAATACTACCTCATCCTCTCAGATGACAGGGAAACATAATGATGAAGGTTGAAGGAGATGTGGGAAAAAACGGGACACTGCTGGTGGAGTTGTGAATTGATCTATCCATTCTGAAGAGCAATTTGGAATTAAAGTCCAAAGAATTATAAAACTGTATACCCTTTGATTTAGTATTGCACTACTACTAGAAAAATCCATCAGCATGCAGAGAGAGAACTATGGAAAAGGAATATAAATCAACACTATTCAAAGAAATATGTATTGAAAAAAAATAATGAAAATGTATGACCAGAAAAATAAGGAAAGTAACAAAAAAGAAGAGAGTAATTTAAATGCTTATCTTCATTTAAACAATGTCAAATGAATTAAACAGTGATGGATACAACAATTTAATTATAATTTACCAACTAAGAAAAAAAATATATTGAAAAATGCAGAAGCATATTATATATATTATTGATATATTAAAGTTATCTAATCATCAAATATTAATTTAATTGAAACAAATGTTCCCCAAAATATCATCCCATTCTGAAATTGTATGAATTCATTAATCTATGAACTATATTTTTTCACAACTGGAACTATAATTGTGGAATTATTAAATATGTGCTCTCTGTTTCATTTATTTCGCTGGAATCATTGTTTTATATCTAGAAAGAAATTCAGAAATAAGCCTGGACTAATCCCTAATTTCACAGATAAGGAAACTAGAATGCCCAATGTTAAATTCATGCCTAGGTCTTACAGTGGGTAAATGGCAGACTAAGGAACTGAATCCAGGTCTTCTGACTCCAAATATAGATTATGCTTCCTACAAAGATTTTGGACTTTTTCAACAAAAGACACTTATTTTCTAATGCCTATGTCTGTTATTTGTTTTTATTATGATTATGATTTAATATGACCATTTTCACAATCCTGTTAAGTGTGAACTAAGTTTTCTTTCATAGGGCAACTAAGTACTATTATTTAGAGTTATAAGGATAATTGAGGGAATAGGTTTCCAGGGTTAATATTCATGAGCCTCCACTAACATATTTCCCAGTGATCATTAGACAGAGGACAACTATCTATTATAGTAAAAATAAAGAAAAACTGGTATAAATCATGCCGCTAAAAGTCAATTTTATATGGGTATAATATTAAATCAATTCCTGTTTACAGGAAGTCCTTCCCTGAGTACCTAGTTGGCACTCTTCACTAATAGCAGGGGTCATTTTCCTTAAAGTTGTTTCCTCTCAAGTGTGGCTATCTTTCTGTTTTCATTTGTGTCTGATTTTGTTCTTTGGGCATCTATATTTCTGGGAATAACCACTTCCGTTCTTGTGTGGTAACCTGTTTGTCCTTGGTGTACCTCTTTACTATTGGTTGAATCCTTTAACTCTTATTGATCTTTTCTTACTTGTAAGATTAATAACAGAAAGAGAGAAAGGAGAACAAAAGGGAATAAATTCATTCTCCCCTCAAGAATATAAGAAGCTTGATTCAAATCAGAATGTTCAATTTTTGAACTCAATTCTTCATCCAGTGTTCTATCAATTACAAATAGAAACATTTCCCTTAACACCTCATGTTAACTTATAAAACCACAATTTAATATTATTTAGCTCATACTATTTTTTTTAGTTTTGATAAACACTTTCCCTTACATTTTAATAAAGTTTGGATAGCACTTGGGAGTTTTATGGGCTATCCTCTTGTCCACAAGTTTGATATTTCTGGAGACCATTCTGACATAGCTACTGAAGTTTTTCTATGATTTAAAACCCCCAGAAGTAATTTTTTTGGACTGGTTAACTCAGTATGTATTTTTGTCTCTTGCCATAATTACAGAAATTCATACTTTAGGGTATAAACAATTTTATTTATCCATTATGAATATTGATTGATTCTGTAATTCAATCAAGGACATTCTTTCTTGGTAAGGGTATCAGGGATGCTGCTGTTCAGTCATTTCAATTATATAAACTCTTTGTGACCCAATTTGTGTTTTGCCATTTCCTTTTCCAATTAGGTATAAAGCATCAATAATTAAAGTGGGGAAGAGAAATACACACATTTATGTAGGCACATATATATATATATATATTTACCTATACATATATAAATAAAAGCTTTATAATACTTTAAACATATTAAAGTTATTTTGCAAATTATATATATACATATATATGCATATATATATGTATATAATTTGTTGAGACATTCAAAGTGGGTTTTATTAGATTAATTTGGTTTGGAAACATTCTGTGAACTATAGACTGATTGTGGGAGAGAACATGTACAGAGGCATTTTCTTTCTTTGCATCTGTTTCTTTGTTGTTCTAAAATGGCAGATTAAGGAATTTTTATTTTGCTTTTAAGTAGAAGGTAGTTTGGAGAGAAATTATAGCTTTCAACAGTGGGAACAAGAGGGGAATATTTACTGTATTGTTTTATAATGTATTTTGAACTTAAATGATAAAAAAAAATTGAACCCAGAATCTTTGGTGACAAACTGCTAGGCTTGGGCTGTCATGATCTTACTGTTGCCACTCTTTTTTGATTACTGCTGATCCTTAAAACTTTTGAAATACACATCTTTATTTTTTTTTACTGCTCTGGGGCTTTCTGTCTTCTCTAGGTCATTTTTGGGATAGGGATTATATTCATTGTACTGTGGCCTTGCAGGCAACATGTATCTGTGTCTGATTGCTGAGGCTATTTTATCTCTGCAGCCCTTGGATATGATAGTGACTTCCTTTCCTATTACCCATGGAGGGCTGAGTTTTTTTTGGTTTTGTTTTGTTTTGTTTGTTTGTTTGTTTGTTTACAGTTCTGGGTTAAAAATAAACAAAAAGCATAATTTGAGTTATGATTGAGTTATTAACATTGAGTTATTAATGATTATTTGATGTAGTGAAAATTTTAAGTTCTCCCCCTCTGGTGGAATAACATGGAAGGTGATTTGTATGTTTCAGTTCAGGCAATGAAGCAAGTATAGAAAGAAAAAAAAGAGAAATCAACAATATGGGATCATCTGTACCACATGCACAAGTTTTTTTTTTTCAGATGGAAGTAAGGAGTGAATTGGAATTATCTTGTTTTTATAATATTTTTATGATTTTATGGTTCAGTAAGTTTTTTTAATAGGAAATATGATATACTAGTCAATTGCAAATATTATTTAAAATTTTTTCTTGGCAATTTGAATGATCAGTATTACACATTACATTCTTAGATTACGTTAAATCTGAAGTTTATAATAAAGTTTGGTTCTTGTTTCATTATGTTATTAAATTAAATGAAGGGCATCAAGATAAAATGGATAGAAGATAAATCTCTGAATTGGATTCACATCTTTCAACTGACATACTGTGTGATCATGCATGTACTTTTTAAAATTTTGGATGCCACAGGTAAGTCTAATATCTTCAGTTACAGATGAATTTTTCATATGCATTCATGGGAGGAATTTCCTACTTTAATAACAGTTCTAGATTACCACCCTCCAAAACAAATGGAAAAATAATTTATTTTCTTCAAATAACTGATTGTTAGCTTAACCCACAGAAAATTCACCAAATCAATAATGACAAGCTCATTAAAATATAACTAGGATATTTCTAAATTTCTAAAATATAACTAGGATATAGTTAAAATGGTTTTTTTTCTAAAATGATGAGATGAAACAAAATTAAACATGTCTACTTTATAACTCAACTCCTTTACAGCAAGCATTATTTTGATCTATATTCTTTTTGTATCCCAAGCAGGACCTAGCTAGCACTGGTCAAGTGGAAGACAGATATAGAATACTTATTTGATTAATTGATGTCAGATAATGTATTTAAGTCAAAGAAATTCAATGAATAGCATATTTGTGGTTACAAATCCTGAAGAAAAATGTTTCCTACCATGTTGTTCTCATAAAACTCTATTACATCTATTTTGAATTCATTTTTCCTTTTGAATGAGAGCTTTACTATACCCCCACTCTTTAAATAGGGTGTTTATTTTTTTATATTCTGACTAGAAGCATCTGAATGTCTATAAGAGGAAGGAAGCTATGCATGGAGTCAGAAAGAAGTAAGTTCAAACCTGGCTTCAGATACTAGTTCTATACTTTTGTCAAATCACTTAACTTCTATTTGCCTCACTTTCTTCAACTATGAAATGAGAATAATAAAACCTCTCAGGATTATTGTGAGGAATTAATTAGGTAAAATTTGTAAAAGGCTTAACATATAATAGGCTATGTATGTATATATAAGCACACACACAAATTTGTACATATTTGTAATAGATATGCATATGTGTGTATACACACAAATTAACATGAAATGTGATAGAGCATACAAAGTGTTTAAAAAGATCTTATCAGGAAAGTTTTAAATTGGATAGTTCTACTTCAAAATGATAGCATAACCTCCTAGGAAAGGAAATGGTGCCATTTGAAACTTGAAATCAAGAGATATGTATTCAAATTCTGGCTTTAAGATTTCCCATTGATGTGGAAAGAGCATTAAATTGTATTCTAACTCTATTCCCAAGGCTCATGAGCTATGTGACCAGGGGCAAATTACTGGACATCAAATTAACATCACCTTTTTATCTGAAAAATGAAAGTCATTCTTCTAGAACTTACTTTAATATATCTTTGCAAGGATCAAATAAGATAATTTACATAAAATGCATTGAAAATAATAAAATGGTATAAAACATCAGTATTATTATTTTGTATTGTTTGTTGTCATCATTCATATCCTCTTGGGTTTAATGAAGTCACTCTTCTAATAGTGACCTTATATAGCTAATGTTCTGAAAACTGTTCTCAATTTGTTGTTGTGATTAACCTGGGCATTCTGCTACAGTTAAAACTCAACTTTGAAGAGAGAATTTTCAATTTTCTGAGCTGTGAGACAGTGGGCAAATCACTACACTATTTTGAATCTCAGTTTCCTTATACTCTACTTAAAATCCTTCACTAACTCCCCTCATCCACTCTGGGCTCTAACTAAATCACGTGACTCGATGTTCCTTGATATTTCCTTGCATTCTACCACATGTTCATATAAACTAGCCTTCATGCCTGGTGTGTATTCTCTCTTTTGATCTACTTCTAAGAATCCTTTTCCTCTTTCAAGGCTCAGCTTTTAGACCATGTGCCATTTCATCTACAGAGAGTTCCCTGATACCCACCAGCTGCTAGTGTTCTTTCCCTCCATTTCATTTCTATTATGCTTATTTATGCACACAATATATTTCCCCCTTCAGGTTTAAGCTTCTTATGAACAGAATCTTATTTTTGTTGTATTCTTAGCAGCTAGGACGGAAACATATTTAGGAGGCATTTAAATAATTGTTGAATTAATTTACCCTCTACTAATCTTAATTTACTTGTCTATGTCAAAAGTGTCCCTTTTCTTTGTCTTAAGCCTCTATTCTGGACCATGTTCTCATCCTTCTGCTTATCAAGATACTTTTTACTTCAATATTTTCCTTTTCTTTGATGAATTTTCTTGCTGAGACCTGTCTTTTCCTGTATTCAAGTTATTATGAACCAAATTCATCCATAAAAAATAAATTCACACTTTAATATCTAGAGCTTTGATGACCTCTTTCTTTACATTTTTTTGGCAAACAATATAAGCAAATAAAACAGAATTATTGCTTTCATTTTGTAGTTTTCCTTTTAAAATCCAGATTCAAACTGATTTCTGACTTCTTTTGAATCTACTTTTGTAAATAATTATGAAACATGCACTTTGGCAGAAATGCAAAAGAATCTTTTGTGAGTCACTGATATTAATTTTTGTTCTGGCATTATTTTTTACCCTTCCATAAGTTGACAGGGATGTTGTTATTCTGATATTTTCTAGGATTCTTTCTGCTTTTTGATTTCTTCCAATAGTTCTTCTCTCCATTCTTTCACTTGCTTTTTTATCTTTTTCAGAAAATTACCCAAAATTCTGCCATCTAAAATTTCCTTGTGTTGCCAAAGAATATAGAAACATTTCAGTTGACTATCTTAGCATTTTTTTAGGATATTAGAATTCTTCAAATAAAATAAAATTGTTAGGAAAATTATTTTCATATTTAAAAGGTGAAAAATAAATATGATGAGAGATTCTAAAATAAAAAGTATTATTTGATAGGATATAAGGAAAACATATAGAAAACTGTAAAGTGAAAAGAATATTGGACTTGAATTTAGCAATCTTGGATTTGAATTCAAGCACTACAGTTTACTACTTGCATAATATTCAGAAAGTCTGCCTGAGTCTCAGTTTTCTAATATACGAAGTATGGGTCATACTGCTCACATTAACAGTCTCATTAGTTTGTTGTAAGAGGGGAAAAATGAGAATATATATATATGTATGTATGCATATATATATATATATGATTTAATAAGGATAAAGATTTATACAAATGTGAATAAGAAAATTTCTAATATCCAAATATTAAATAAGGAATTTTAATTTTCAAGAATAACAATAAATATTTAGTGAATCCAGGCAAACTGTCTTTTTTTGGATTTCAGAAATAATAAAGATCAATGAACTCTGTTAATGTCTATTTTCCAAAATTGCTCATGTTCTAAAACTTGTTTAAATTGTAATTATTATTAGCAACCATGACAATAATAAGTTAACATTTATCTAGCACCTAACTATGTGCCAGGTAATGTGCTAAACATTTTTCAAATGTTATCTCATTTGATTCTCACAACAACCCTAGAAAGTGCATCATTATTATTCCAATTTTATAGATAAAGAAACAGAGACATCTGAAGCCAGATTTTAAACTTGGTTTCCTTAATTCCAGAAGCATTATTACTCTTTAATTCGGTATATCAGCATGCTAAAAAGTGTTTTTGATACTAATATTTTCCATTAAACTACATGACAATAATTTGATATATTGAACAGGATGGATAAAAGAACAGACGAATGGTAGTTATCTAGGTTATACTGATACAATGGACCCATACTACACACCTACACTTGTACATTCTCATAACCCATGTTTGACTGTCTTTTCTAGAGTTGAATACACCACAAATCATTGTTTGCGAACCAAAAAAATATTAATTGAAAGAAAAAAAAAGTAACTGCATTCAGGTTTAGTGGATAAGGTAGTGGATTTGGGAAGATCTGAGTTCCGATGTTGCATTACTAACTACATGAATCTGGGAATGTGATTTAACTTCTCTAAATCTCAGTTTGTAAGATAACAATGATAAGTGTGGTTACTTCACAAGGTCACGGAGAGGATCAAATGTAACAATATATGTTTAAGATATAATACTAATGTTATTTATTGTCATCATGGTCATCACTAATTACTTCCTCCTGTACATTCCTAAACTCAATCACCAAATAATCATCAGCTTTATAAATATAAAATTGTCCCCCTAAGTATATTTAAAATTTTTTTTATTTGGAATATCCATTTTATCCTTTTAAAAATTAAATGGTGCCATATATGATTTTTCTGGGTCCAAAAATAGCTTCTTTGGACAAAGGAATTTTGATTTGAAATAGCTCATAAAACTCATCATCTTGGTAATCAAGTTACAACTAGAGGAAATGACTTGCATTGTCAGCAGGATACCATTTTATTAAATTCAATCAAATGTTCTATTTACACACTTCAATCCTCAATAAAATCTAGTTTTATTATTCCAAACCTATAATCTTCAGTGAAATGGAATAAGTGTATTTCACAAAAAATGGAGTACTCTGTTATGTTAATCAGTGAAACAAAACTGGGGAAATAGAGTGGGGGAGTGAGTTCAATTTTTACTTGAATTTGTATTTTGGGCTTCCTTTGTAATGTTAATCAATTCCTGTATTTTATATCTAATGATCTAGATTATGTAAACATTATAGAGCAAAAAAAGAAAATGTTTGTTATTTTAAACCAATACTTACAGTTTTCATAAATCAGGCAGAGAGCTTAGAAATATTCATTATGTTATTCTAAATTGATAAGAATAAGTTTTGGTGGGGAGAAATTCACCCATGTAAAAGACCTCTGGGGCAGAAATTTAGTAAGACAAAATATTGGAATTTAAGAGGGGAAAAGTATAAAAAGGAAGCTACTAAAATGAAAAAGTTAAACAGAAAAACAAAATAAGTGTACCCTTTAGCAAATTAAGTAGCATGTACCAGGGCATCTAACTGACTTAAGCATCAACACAGGGTACAGGAAATACTGATAAAACAAAGTATTGTGGAGAGAAGATGAGAGGGTATTTTTTGGTTGTTGTTGGCTAGTTAGTTTTGTTTTGTTCTTAGCACAACACTGTCTTTTTAGGGAAGAGGAAACTAAGGGTCCAAAACAAATGGCAATTTATGTTCATTGCATAGGCAACCAGCAAATGAGACAGACGGAGTGAGAGCGAGAGCAAGAGCGAGAAAGGAAGGAAAGAAAGAAGGAAGGAAGGAAAAAAGGAAGGAAGGATTGAGGGAAGGGAAGAAAGGAAGGAAGGAAGAAAGAGAAAGGAAAAAAAATAAAGGAAGGAAGGAAAAGTAAATTGTGAATGGGATCATATGATCATTACATTTTTATACTTGCCAATCAGAAATTTTTCTCTAATATTGCATAATGAAACAAAAAGGTATGTTGGATTACCTAGCCTCATTAATTCTTTATTGTTCTAATTTCCACTTCATTGGTGGAATTGCACTTTTTTATTTTTGATGTTGGCAATTTGATTTTCTTTTCTTTTTCTACTTAAATTAACTAAAGGTTTATTTTTTTATTGTTTTTTTTTTCATAAAAGCAACTCTTAGCTCTATTTATTAGTTTAATAGTTTTCTTACTTTCAATTTTGAATTTCAAATTTGGTGTTTAATTGAGGGGTTTTAATTTGTTATTTTTCTAGCTTTTTTAAATTGTATGCACAATTCATTGAACTTCTCTTTCTCTATTTTATTTAAATAAGCATCTAGAAATATAAAATTTCCCCTAAGGACTGCTTTGGCTGCATGCATTAATTTTGATATGTTGTCTCATTATTGTCATTTGCTTGGATGAAATTATCAATTGTGTCTATGATTTGTTTCACCCATTTATTCTTTAGGATTGGATTTTTAGTTTACAATTAAATTTGGTCCATTTTTCTTGGCCCTTTATTACATGCAATTTTTAATTTGTCATGATCTAAAAAGATGCATTTACTATTTTTGCCTTTCTGTATTTGATTTTGATATTTTTTATGCCCTAATATATGGTCAATTTTTATATAAGTTCCAGGTACTGCCAGGGAAAATAAGTATATTCCTTTCTGTCCCCATGCAGTTTTCTTCAAAAGTGTATTATACCTAACTTTTCTAAAAATCTATTTATCTCCTTAACTTCTTCCTTATTTTTTTATAGTTTAATTTATCTAATTTTGATAAAGTGAGGTTGAGATCCCCCATTAGTATAGTTTTGCTATTTCTTCTTGTTTCTCTCTTAAATTCTGCTCTAGATATTTGGATTCTATACCACTTGGTGTATATATGTTTAATATTGATATTGAAACATTAGCTATGGTATCCTTTAGCAAAATATAATATCCTTTCTTAACTCTTTTAATTAGGTCAATTTTTACTTTTGTTTTATCTAAGATCAGGTTCAGCTACTTCTGCATTTTTTATTTCAACTGAAGTATAATAGATTCTGCTCCAATCTTTTTATTTACTCTGTATGTATTACTTTACTTTAAATGTGTTTCTTGTAAATATTGTAGGAATCTGACTTTTAATCCAATTTGCTATCCACTTCACTTTTATAGGAGAGTTCATCCCATTCACATTAACAGTTAAAATTACTAACTATATTTTTCATCATCTTGTTTTCCCAATTTGTCCTTTTCTCTTTCCTTTCCCTTTTCCCTCCTCCCTAGTGTTTTGTTTCTATCACCTCCCTCAATTTGCCACTCCCTTATAGCTCCTGGCCCGTTTCTTATCCCTTTCCTCTTCTACTTCTGTTCCCCTTTCTATTACCTCCCCCTTTCTTTTCCACTTTTTCCTCCTACTTCCTATAAGATGAGACAAGTTTTTATATTAAACTAAATATGTCTGATATTTTCTCTTTCACCCAAATCTGATAAGATGAACAATTCAGCTCTATTATAAAACAAAGAACTATAACATAGGTCAAGAAGCCACTTAAAAGATCTCTAACTGATTGTAGTCAATTTCCTTGGGGAGGGCATAAAGGAGAAATATAAGTATTGTTCAGATAGAGAACATATATGGATTCCCACTATATCTGAATGCGTAATAAAGAGAACGGTAAATAGAGATTTATCTGAGATATTGCTTGAGTGTCCTTGACTAACTGAAATAAAGGGAACAGTCAGAAAAGGGAACTGGGTTAAAATTGGCAGTATCAAAACTTGTGAGATGTTGTTTTAGCTTTCAAGGAGATAACAGGGCAAATCTGCTTATTGTTCATCAATAAAACTTGGAAAAAAATAGAAAAAAAACCCAGTGATCTGGACCCAGAGTTGAGGAAGAAGAGATCTTGAGAATTAATTTTGAGTAACTGGACTGTATTTTCAATAAAATGTACCTGTTCAATGCCCCAAAAGGCCATTTCATAAACACCAATATTCTCTCAGTGAGAAGCTGTGGCTGTAAATCATAAATGATTAATACTTTCAGAAGAGTAAAAATTTCAGGTGATTCAAAGGTCAATGGAAAACTAAATATGGAAGAGGGAAGCAGGCTGGAACATACTAATAAGAATGACTTATATATGAAAATGGGTACAAAAGCTACCCGAATGTATAAAATAACAAGAAATATGTTAATATTTACAATGAATACTCTTTATGCTATTAAATTTGGTCCTTAAAAACTATGTTAGTATACTGATCTTCACTTTACTAAAAAGGAAATTGAAAGAGAGAGAAGTTAAGTGATTTTCTCAGAATCACACAAATATTAAGTGACTAAAGCAGATACTGAAATCAGTTCTTTCTGATTCCAGGTTCAGTATTCTATCCACTATGTTAACTTGCAATCCTTATGGGGAAAAAAAGTGATAACAGCATGGTTCACTGTAAAGTATACTTGTTTGGAGTCAAACACCCTGAGTTGAAATTTTGTCACTCTTGTGACTTAGCTAAGTTACTTCACATCTGTGTGACCTTGGTTTTCTCAACTTTACATGATGAGTGAGACTGTTAGCTGGGGTCCCTTGCAGTTCTAAATCTATAATCAATCATTTCATAATAATATAAGAATAATGATAATAATAATAGCTAAGTGTATATACTTATTTAATTGCTAAATACTTCATAAATATTAAAAGGACGAGAGGAAGAAGACCAATTAAAGGACAGTTAATCTCTGAAGGGCTTATATAGAGTTTTCAGACAAACATCATGTGGGACTAGAATGTTAGGAGATGCCATCTTTGTCCAGGTGGATAGTACTTCCCCTCTGGTAAGAAATCCACATGTTCAAATGTCTAAGATAACAAGTGAAATGGTTATTAGCTCTGATTAAAAACAAGTACACTAGATATCCTTTTCCACATCTTTCCATATTCCTATTTTCAATTCTGATAGCTTACTCTAAAATTTCCAAACAAAATTTGACACTTTTCATATTTCATTAAGTGCCTGTGGCACCAAGAAGGCCTGAGGTATGCTAATAAGGCTGATTTTCATGTGTGACTGACTGGTAGACTCACTTTCATTACTTTATCTTCTACTGCTTATCAAAAAGAATGTGCTAAATGCAGATTCTCCTTTAAGTTCAAATTGTTTATTATAAGAACCCTGACTATATAATAGATAAATAACTCTGAGTTGACATTAGTTATAAGAGAGATGTTTTGGAATTTAATTGTCATCATAAGATACTATTGCCTAGAAAGATTTTCTAGAAAATTGTCATGGCTAACATCAACATTCTGGCATGTACGCACAAAAGACTATAACTATTGAATATTGAGTGGGGAATTGGACCCCACTGATAATTTCAAGTGCCCTGATCAAGTTGGGTGTGTACTTCCCAAAATAAGAACCTATGTTCTAAAGCTGGTCAATTACTTTACAAAACATATCTTGCTTGTGACTCACAAAAACCCTCTGAGTAATTACTATTATTATGCTTCTTTTAGAGGCGAAAAAACAGAGAACAGTAAAGTGGCAACCAGTTAATATCTGAGACAGAATTTGAACTTATATCTTTTTGATGCCAGTTCCAGAATTTTATTCAATTTTTCCCCAAATGATCTCATATTCATATTTTATTTTATATGTTATATCTCCTAGGAGAATAGAATGAACACTTATTTGTGTAACAGGCATGGAATTTTTTTTTTTGCCTTTTAATCCTGTGCATCTCACACAGAGCTATTAACATAGGAGAACAGAAAGGAGAAGGAAATATGAATTTATTAAGTGCCCAAGATGTGAATGGCACTGTGCTTAGTGTTTTGCAAGTTTGATGTCATTATCTCTAGGAGGCCTTTAATATATCTGGCCCAAGGAATCCTTATTCTAGTACCACCTTAAATAAGTTTGTATAGGCTCTTTGCCAGATAGTTGACTAAGAGATATTAGATGAGATCCTTTAGTCACTGAAAATCTTATTGAGTGAGGTGTTGAAGGACTATCATATGCAATATAGAAAGAAATAGCTATATTGTTAAAATTAGATAGACAAAAAAATGGAAGAAGTTTCTAATCGGAAAGCTAAAGAAGATATAGGAAACAAGCAATTAACATTCATATTAAATTGTTTAAAGAGACAAAGAGGTGGAGTGGATAGAAATCTGGTCTTTAAGCCAGGAAGATCTGCATTTGAATTCTGCCTTTGAGACATATTTAACCTGGAGAAAATATTTTAACCTCTTAGTGTCTTCACACAATACTCTAAGATTCTTTAATAAGGTGCGGAGTTTTATTAACAGGGAATTCCTTAATGGGAGCTCCCTACTCTAATGAAATTACAAATCTGGTCCAAAATATAAATACAAGGGGAAAAAAGAAAAAGGTATGCTTAAATGCTTGGATGTCAGAAATCAGGAAATGTTACTGAAGATAGCAAACAAAAATGTTCAGGTTCACTCATATATGAGACTTTGGAACTCATTTGGAATTTTCCTGGCAGAGATAGTGGAGTGACTTGCTATTTCCTTCTTCAGCTCATTTTATGAGGAAATGAAGAAAGTGAGGCAATCAGAGTTAAGTGACTTGCCCAAAATCACACAGCTGGTAAATAACCGAGACCAAATTTGAACTCAAGAAGACAAATCTTCTTTACTCTAAACCTGGCATTCTATCTACTTTGCTACCTATAGTGCCTGGAGTCAGGAAGGCCTGATCCATCCCATAATATCTTTTCCATCTATAACTCTATTTTCCTGTGAACCTCATGCAACTCATTGAGGTGAACAGTGACAATTTTATTCCTATTTTAGACTTGCAGAAATTGAAATTAAAGGACTACACAGCCAACAAGTGGCAGGGCTGGGGTTAGATTCAAGCTTCTCTGGTTTCCTTTTAAGTCATCTTTTGATTATACTTTGTTATATTACTGGATGTGTCATAGGGTTTCCCATTATCAACCTAATCAGTTTTAAAAAGAATAGATTTAATTGGAGAATCTTATTCAGCTAAGAAAAAGAAAGGCTAATGTTCACATTTTTCCCTAACACTATATTATTTTTATATGGTACAATACTAATGTCTATATACTTTCTAAGACAGATATGACTTATTATAACTAATTAGAACTTAGCTTCCAAATTATTGAAAGTTCAGGAACATCTTTTGTGGTAACAGTTAAACATTCTTTACCAAACATCCCAATGAACTTTTTAGAATCAGATTTGACTAATGGGCTTTGCCTACTTTCTCCTCTCAGATACATATTTTAAACATTTTATTGAGGTTTTATATATATATATATGTGCATATATATGTATTTGTTTTTAATATATTTCCATATGAATCATGTTGGGGAAGAAAAATCAGAACAAAAAGGGAAAACTGTGAGAAAGAAAAAATGAAACAAAAGGGGAAAAAAGGTGAAAATAGCATTCTTCAATCCACATTCAATCTCCGTAGTTCTCCCTCTGGATGCAGATGGCTTGTTCCATCCAAAGTATTTTTGGAATTTTCTTGGTTCACTGAATTGCAGAGAAGAACTAAGTCTATTACTGTTGTTCATTACACAATCTTGCTGTTACTGTGTATAATTGTGTCCTGATTCTACTCATTTCACTCAGCATCAATTCATGTAAGTCTTTCCAGACTTTTCTGAACCCAGCTTGTTCACTATTTCTTACAGAACAATAATATTGTAGTTACATTAGTATATCATAATTTATTTATCTACTCCCCAATTAATGATAATCCATTTATTTTTTAATTCTTTGCCACCACAAAAAAGATCTGCTACAAAAGTTTTTGCATATATGGATCCTTCTCTCTCTCTCTCTTTCTCTCTCTCTCTTTTTTGGTTTCTTTGGGATACAGTAGGGGCAGGTACATTTAAAGATGCATCTTTACTGTCAGATACATTTAAAGAACAATAACAGAATTTTAAAAAACACCTGAAAGAGCCATCCCTATATGATGGTTGGGTATCTTGGGAATGGGGTAGAACTATTCAAATATAGAGATGAAAATGATTATATAATAATGGAGATGGTATATCCTGTATGAGTAAAGACAAATATCTGCAATGGAAAATTACAAATCCACCCAGTTATACAAATAAATCAAAACCAATAGAATCACAAAATAATCAGCCCAAAGTAACTGAGAGTTGAATAGAACAACTAATTTAAAGATAAAAAGAGAGACTGGAATTTTTTGATGAGACAGGAAAGATTAAAATTGTTAGATTCATAGCAAAAGATTTGGATTAAAATCCTAAATTTACTTTCCAGCTCCAGATCTTGGATTCCATAATCCTAAATCCTTTTGCCTCTTTGAGACTATTACTCTATCTGGAAAATAAGGATGAATCAATTGACCTCTAACTAGGGTTCCAAACTTTCAATCCTGCAGTTATTCATGATTCTATACATTTACCAGTTTTTTTTTAATAAAATAAGATTTATTCAATTTCATACATATGTAGAGTCTGCAATCAGAAATCAGTCACCTAAGCTCTTCATTCTATTAAACTATGGAAAAATCCCTAAGCAAATGCTAAGAAAATAGTTCAACATTAGAAAATATTTTAACAAATATATACATTTGTGTGTATGTATATACACACACACACACATATATGTGTGTGTGTGTGCATGCATGCATGCATGCATGTCTACATAGTGGTTTTGAAATAACCTTTTTTCCCAATCCAGAATGTTTCCTGCAATCAAGAATATGGGCTTTGTCAACAAAAGAGCTCTTGATATGCAATAACATACTTTCCAGGACAAATTCATTTAAAAAGGTATTATCTGCTATTTGTCTTATTCTATACTGCCATTTTCCACTAAGTGCTAATAAGTGTTCTCTGTTGAAGAAGTTTACATTTAACATCTGTCACTTGCATCCAGTAACAGCACCTACAGGGAACTGTCAGAGAGACTGTTATTCTCCTCTGAAACACTAGCAAATCTGTCTCACATCATTTACATACAGATTGTTATAGGCATTCATCATTTCATTATGCTGACTACTTCACTATTCTGATATGTAATGTCTCTTTAATGAGCCTCAAAAAATACAATATTCTTTGATTTATGCCTGCTTAACTGAAAAATTATACAAATTGACAAAAAGACTCATCATGCATTTTCATTTTTTAACTACCTTATACTTATTTATAATAGTGACTCAGGAGTAAAGACCATGCTTCTTTGACAAAAGAAATGATCCAATCTTGACTTGCAACATTTTAGTATCTAGGTAGTTTTGTGTGAATATTTCAAGTTTCATAATAAAATAGGGCCACTATTAAAAGTTAAAAAATTAAAATTGATCCTTTTCCCCCCTCTGGGAAAAATATATATTGGCCAACTTCTTTCAGTATTACTCTAACTATGCTAAGACTTCCTTTGTTATGATGAAAACTGTTGCTATACTATTCATGTAGTAATAATTCATAAAAGAGACAATTTCCATGTTCTAAACTACATCTTGCTTTATATTCTGTGAGCTTTGGTGATATCACACTTAAGATTTTCAATATCAAACTTCCTTTTCCAAAATTGAATTAAAGCTGCTATTGTAGATACCTGAAAATCAGAGGAATTCAGCCAATATTGTTCATTCTTAATATGTTTTTTCTGCAAAAATATTGCTTCCATTTAAGTCATTAGGTAATAGAATTATAGCTGGATGGAACTTCAAGGGTCGTTTAGCTCAAAACATTTGGGCAGCTATGTGAAACAGTGGATAGAGTGCCAATGCTGGAGTCAGAAAGAATCATCAGAAAGAATCATCTTCCTAGGTTCAAATCTGAATTAAGATCCTAATAAGCATTGTGTCCCAAGGCAAGTCATTTAACCCTGTTTACCTCTGTGTCTTCAGTAAAATGAGTTGGAAAAGAAAATGGCAAACCACTCCAGTAACTATTCCAAGAAAATCCCAATGGGTCACAAATGGAAGTACAAAGTATAGGAGATGATTGAAATGACTAAAGGACAAAAGTCCAAAACATTTGCTTTATAAATGATGAAACTGAGTTCCAGGGGTGCATACTAGTACTACATGGGCAAGGCAGAAGGTGACCTCTAGGCCAGTGACTCTTCATTCCATATTCTTTTCAACTGCACCACAATTCTCTAAGAATTCCAAAAAAACTTCGCCATAGTGTCTAATTTGGCAGGTTCAACTAATCTGGTGAGGGAAATGAATCTTATGTTATTATATTAATAACCAATTCTTTTGTCATACATCATTTTCCTCTTCTTTTTCAAGACCCCAGTTTTGGAAAAAACAGGTAGTCATTAAAGGATGGACCAGGACATAGTGATGTGAATATTTCTAGTCATCAAGATATCTTCTCATTAATTATATAAGACTATGATTATCCAAATGGAACTCTGCCTTCTGTTTGCTCAGAAAACAGGACCCAGCTGGAGCAGAATCTTCTATGCTTCAGGTGAACAAAGAAAGGCAGGGGTAGCAATCCTTATCTCGGATCAAGTAAAAACAAAAATAGATCTAATTAAAAGAGATAAGGAAGGAAACTACATTTTACTAAAGGGTTCCATAGACAATGAAGCAGTATCAATACTTAACATATATGCACCAAGTGGTATAGCATCCAAATTCCTAGAGGAGAAGTTAAGAGAGATGCAAGGAGAAATAGACAGTAATACTATACTAGTGGGAGATCTCAACCTTGCTCTCTCAGAATTAGATAAATCAAATTCCAAAATAAATAAGAAAGAAGTTAGGGAGGTTAACAAAAGGCTAGAAAAGTTAGGTATGATAGATCTCTGGAGGAAATTGAATGGCGATAGAAGGGAGTATACTTTTTTCTCAGGGGTTCATGGAACTTATACAAAAATTTGTCATGTGTTGGGGCATAAAAACCTCAAAATCAAATGCAGAAAAGCAGAAATAGTAAATGCATCCTTCTCAGATCATGATGCAATAAAACTCACATGTAATATGAGGCCAGGAGAAAATAGACCACAAGTTATTTGGAAATTAAATAATCTAATCGTGAAGAACAAATGGGTGAAAGAGCAAATTATAGACACAATTGAAAATTTCATCCAGGAGAATGACAACAATGAGACAACATACCAAAATTTGTGGGACACGGCTAAAGCAGTTATAAGGGGTAATTTTATATCTCTAGATGCTTACTTGCGTAAAACAGAGAAGGAGAAGATTAATGAACTGGGCTTACAATTAAAAAAGCTAGAAAAAGACCAAATTAAAAAGCCTCAACTAAATACCAAATTGAAAATTCTGAAAATTAAAGGGGAGATCAATAAAATTGAAAATAAGAAAACTATCGAATTAATAAATAAAAGTAAGAGTTGGTTTTATGAAAAAACCAACAAAATAGATAAGCCTTTAGTTAATTTGATGAGAGAAAGAAAAGAGGAAAATCAAATTATTAGTCTCAAAAATGATAAGGGAGAACTTTCCTCCAATGAAGAGGAAATTAGAGTAATAATTAGGAGTTTCTTTGCCCAACTTTATGCCAATAAATTTGAGAATGTAAATGAAATGGAGGGGTATCTACAAAAATATAGATTGCCCAGATTAACAGAAGAGGAAATAAATTATTTAAATAGCCCTATTTCGGGAAAGATAAATAGAACAAGCTATTAATCAACTCCCTAAGAAAAAATCTCCAGGGCCAGATGGATTTACATGTGAATTTTACCAAACATTCAAAGAACAATTAATCCCAATACTATATAAACTATTCGAAAAAATAGGGAAAGAAGGTGTACTACCAAATTCCTTCTATGACACAGATATGGTGCTGATAGCTAAACCAGGTAGGGAGAAAACTGAGAAAGAAAACTATAGACCCATTTCCCTAATGAATATTGATGCAAAAATTCTAAATAAGATTTTAGCAACAAGATTACAGAAGGTCATCCCCTGGATAATACATCATGACCAAGTAGGATTTATACCAGAAATGCAGGGATGGTTCAATATTAGGAAAACTATTAGCATAATCAATTATATTAATAACCAAATTAATAAAAACCATATGATTATCTCCATAGATGCAGAAAAAGCCTTTGATAAAATCTAACACCCATTCCTATTAAAAACTCTGGAGAGTATAGGAATAAATGGGCTTTTCCTTAAAATGATTAGTAGTATCTACTTAAAACCTTCAGCAAGCATCATATGTAATGGAGTCCAACTAGAACCATTCCCAATTCAGGAGTGAAACAAGGCTGCCCACTGTCACCATTACTATTTAATATTGTATTAGAAATGTTAGCTTTAGCAATAAGAGAAGAAAAAGAGATAAAAGGAATCAGAGTAGGTAGTGAAGAAACCAAATTATCACTCTTTGCAGATGACATGATGGTATACTTAGAGAACCCTAGAGACTCAACTAAAAAACTACTAGAAACAATTCACAACTTTAGCAAAGTGGCAGGATACAAAATAAATCCACATAAATCATCAGCATTTTTATATATTACCAATAAAGTTCAGCAGCAAGAGATACAAAAAGAAATTCCATTCAAAATAACTGTTGATAGTATAAAATATTTGGGAATTTATCTGCCAAGGGATAGTCAGGAACTATATGAACTAAACTACAAAACACTTTCCACACAAATCAAATCAGACCTAGTCAATTGGAAAAACTTAAAATGCTCATGGGTAGGACGAGCGAATATAATAAAAATGACAATACTACCCAAACTAATTTACTTATTTAGTGCCATACCAATCAAACTCCCAAGAAATTATCTTACAGATCTAGAAAAAATAGTAGCAAAGTTCATTTGGAAAAACAAAAGGTCAAGAATTTCAAGGGGATTAATGAAAAAAAAGGCTGACGATGGTGGACTTGCTGTACCAGATCTAAAACTATATTATAAAGCAGCGGTCATCAAAACCATTTGGTACTGGCTAAGAAATAGAGTAGTCGATCAGTGGAATAGGATAGAATCACAAGACAAACTAGGCAATAACTATAGCAATTTGGTTTTTGATAAACCCAAAGACCCCAGCTTTTGGGATAAGTATTCACTATTTGACAAAAACTGCTGGGAAAACTGGAAACTAGTGTGGAAGAAATTAGGGCTTGACCCACATCTAACACCACATACCAAGATAAGATCTAAATGGGTTCATGATCTGGATATAAAGAGTGATACTGTAAGTAAATTAGAGGAATGTAATATAGTTTACCTCTCAGACCTATGGAGATGGAATAAATTTATGTCCAAAGAAGAACTGGAACTCTTAATTGAAAACCAGATAGATAACTTTGACTATATTAAGTTAAAAAGTTTTTGTACAAACAAAATCAATGCAGACAAGATTAGGAGGGAAGCAATAAATTGGGAAATCATCTTTACATTTAAGGGTTCTGATAAAGGTCTCATCTCTAA
>JAJPUD010009055.1:23030-44014 GCA_023553655.1 Myrmecobius fasciatus
AACTTTCCTCCAATGAAGAGGAAATTAGAGTAATGATTAGGAGTTTCTTTGCCCAACTTTATGCCAATAAATTTGAGAATGTAAATGAAATGGAGGGGTATCTACAAAAATATAGATTGCCCAGATTAACAGAAGAGGAAATAAATTATTTAAATAGCCCTATTTCGGGAAAAATAAATAGAACAAGCTATTAATCAACTCCCTAAGAAAAAATCTCCAGGGCCAGATGGATTTACATGTGAATTTTACCAAACATTCAAAGAACAATTAATCCCAATACTATATAAACTATTCGAAAAAATAGGGAAAGAAGGTGTACTACCAAATTCCTTCTATGACACAGATATGGTGCTGATAGCTAAACCAGGTAGGGAGAAAACTGAGAAAGAAAACTATAGACCCATTTCCCTAATGAATATTGATGCAAAAATTCTAAATAAGATTTTAGCAACAAGATTACAGAAGGTCATCCCCTGGATAATACATCATGACCAAGTAGGATTTATACCAGAAATGCAGGGATGGTTCAATATTAGGAAAACTATTAGCATAATCAATTATATTAATAACCAAATTAATAAAAACCATATGATTATCTCCATAGATGCAGAAAAAGCCTTTGATAAAATCCAACACCCATTCCTATTAAAAACACTGGAGAGTATAGGAATAAATGGGCTTTTCCTTAAAATGATTAGTAGTATCTACTTAAAACCTTCAGCAAGCATCATATGTAATGGAGTCCAACTAGAACCATTCCCAATTCAGGAGTGAAACAAGGCTGCCCACTGTCACCATTACTATTTAATATTGTATTAGAAATGTTAGCTTTAGCAATAAGAGAAGAAAAAGAGATAAAAGGAATCAGAGTAGGTAGTGAAGAAACCAAATTATCACTCTTTGCAGATGACATGATGGTATACTTAGAGAACCCTAGAGACTCAACTAAAAAACTACTAGAAACAATTCACAACTTTAGCAAAGTGGCAGGATACAAAATAAATCCACATAAATCATCAGCATTTTTATATATTACCAATAAAGTTCAGCAGCAAGAGATACAAAAAGAAATTCCATTCAAAATAACTGTTGATAGTATAAAATATTTGGGAATTTATCTGCCAAGGGATAGTCAGGAACTATATGAACTAAACTACAAAACACTTTCCACACAAATCAAATCAGACCTAGTCAATTGGAAAAACTTAAAATGCTCATGGGTAGGACGAGCGAATATAATAAAAATGACAATACTACCCAAACTAATTTACTTATTTAGTGCCATACCAATCAAACTCCCAAGAAATTATCTTACAGATCTAGAAAAAATAGTAGCAAAGTTCATTTGGAAAAACAAAAGGTCAAGAATTTCAAGGGGATTAATGAAAAAAAAGGCTGACGATGGTGGACTTGCTGTACCAGATCTAAAACTATATTATAAAGCAGCGGTCATCAAAACCATTTGGTACTGGCTAAGAAATAGAGTAGTCGATCAGTGGAATAGGATAGAATCACAAGACAAACTAGGCAATAACTATAGCAATTTGGTTTTTGATAAACCCAAAGACCCCAGCTTTTGGGATAAGTATTCACTATTTGACAAAAACTGCTGGGAAAACTGGAAAGTAGTGTGGAAGAAATTAGGGCTTGACCCACATCTAACACCACATACCAAGATAAGATCTAAATGGGTTCATGATCTGGATATAAAGAGTGATACTGTAAGTAAATTAGAGGAATGTAATATAGTTTACCTCTCAGACCTATGGAGATGGAATAAATTTATGTCCAAAGAAGAACTGGAACTCTTAATTGAAAACCAGATAGATAACTTTGACTATATTAAGTTAAAAAGTTTTTGTACAAACAAAATCAATGCAGACAAGATTAGGAGGGAAGCAATAAATTGGGAAATCATCTTTACATTTAAGGGTTCTGATAAAGGTCTCATCTCTAAAATATATAGAGAATTGTCTCATATTTATAAAAATTCAAGCCATTTTCCAATCAATAAATGGTCAAAGGATATGAACAGACAATTTTCAGAGGATGAAATTAAAACTATTTATAGTCATATGAAAAGGTGCTCCAAATCACTATTGATCAGAGAAATGGAAATCAAGACAACCCTGAGATACCACTTCACACCTGTCAGATTGGCTAAAATGACAGGAAAAGTTAATGATGAATGTTGGAGGGGATGTGGGAGAGCTGGGACACTGATGCATTGTTGGTGGAGCTGTGAACGGATACAGCCATTCTGGAGAACAATTTGGAGCTATGCTCAAAAAGTTATCAAACTGTGCATATCCTTTGACCCAGCAGCATTTCTATTGGACTTATATCCCAAAGAAATCATAAAGGAAGGAAAAGGCCCCACATGTGCAAGAATGTTTGTGGCAGCCCTTTTTGTAGTGGCTAGAAACTGGAAATTGAATAGATGCCCTTCAATTGGAGAATGGCTGAATAAATTATGGTATATGAATATTATGGAATATTATTGTTCTGTAAGAAATGACCAGCAAGATGATTTCAGAGAGGCCTGGAGAGACTTACATGAACTGATGCTGAGTGAAATGAGCAGAACCAGGAGATCATTATACACGGCAACAACAGTAGTATATGACGATCAATTCTGATGGACATGGCTCTCTTCAACAATGAAATGTTTCAAACCACCTCCAATTGTTCACTGAAGAAAGCCATATACACCCAGAGAGAGGGATGTGAAATGTGGACCACAACATAACAATCTCATACACCTTGATTGATGTTTGCTTACATTGTGTTTCCTTTATCTGATATATCGTTTGTGTAGACAAGATTTTTCTTGCACAACAATGACAAGTTTGGAAATATATATACATATATTCGATTTGCCAATATTTTAACATAATTAACATGTAGTGGATATCCTGCCATCTAGGGGAGGGGTGGGGAGTTGGGGGAAAAATTTGTAACGGAAAGCTATGTAAGGGTTATTGTTGAAGAATTACCCACACATGTTATGCAAATAAAATTTAATAAAAAAGAAAAAAAAAAGAAAACAGGACCCAGTTTCAGTGAGATCTTCCCACAGGCAGTATGAGGTTTGCTCTTCTCCCTTCATTAAAGTTTGAGGTGACCTAGTCTAGAAAGGAGAGAACAAGTCAGGAAAAACCACATTGAGATTATCCTTTTCTTTTTAAGATTGTTAGCAATTTCCAAGTCAAGGAGCTGGAGAAGGGTATTATTGGCCACATCCAAGGAAAAGCTCACTGCCTCCTTCCCACAAGAGGGAAGAGTTAAGAACCTTTAGCCTTATTTCCTTATTAAAATGTCCACCAATCAGTATTGCCAGGGAAAAATTTAATGACCCAGAATCAGGCCAATCTGAAGGAAGACATACCTATTTATAAAAGACTCTGTAAGCTCTCCTCTATTTATTTCAAATAGGTACATGCCAGTGACCTTTCCCTTATTAACAGATTCCCTGGCCCTATTAATAAATAATATTGTGGTCAGAAAAATGGCCTTGTTTTATTTGTTGATCAAATTTCCCCTGTGACACGGGAGAAGTTAAAAATACAGGGTCACTGATGGACAACTGGTCTAACATCTCAAGGCCCAGCTAGGTAAATGTGAAGAAGGTTGTTCTTAGATTGATCACATAGTATTGAATTTATTTATCACAGAAACTCTCAAAAATTATGACTTTGCAATGATACCATACAATGGAAATTGAGTTCAAATGTTTCTTCAGATACTTACTAGCTATGTGAACCCACATAAGTCATTACTCTCAATTTCTTTATTTATAAAATGGAGATGATAACAATGGCACCTACTTCACAGAGTTATTGTAAGAATCAGATGCAATAACATATAAAGACCACTTCTTAAACATTAAAGCATTATATACATGCTAGCTATTGTTATTATTGTGAAAATAAGATGATCTGTCTGTTTCCTGTATTCACTTTGAGAAAGATTACAGTTCAATGAAATAGTTAATTATGAGGGGCTTCAAGAATGTGGCTCACCTCTATCTACAAAACAAAAGAAAGACTCAAAACAAAGATAAAAGCCTTAGAGAATAATTAAAGAATAGGAAATAAATTTGCCTCTAAAAAGATGAGAATGGAAGAAGAGAGTTTTCAGTGCCTTCTTCTCCTTTCCCTGATTCTGTTAATTTTCCTCCCTGAATCATTTTGGAATTCCAACTGCAAGCAAATATAATAGATGTGTCAAGAATGTTCACTAGACCCCAAAAATCCAGCTTCTTGGATAAGAATTCATTACTTGACAAAAAATGCTGAGAAAACTGGAAAGTACTATGGCAGAAACTAGGCATTGACCACTACACACTACACACTACACCAAAATGAGGTTGAAATGGATTCCTGATATAGACATAAATAGTGATATTAAATGCAAATTACCAGAATAAAGGACAATTCACCTTTTAGATCTGTGGAAAAGGAAGATTTGTTTATGGCCAAAGAAGAACTAGAGAACATGTAAATAGAATATTTGCAAATGCAAAATAGATAATTTTGATTACATTAAATTAAAAAGTACATAAATAAAACCAATGCACAAAATTAGAAGCAGAAAGCTGGGAAACAATTTTTACATCTAGTGTTTCTGATAAAGACCTTGTTTCTAAAATATAGAGAGAATTGACGCAAATTTATAAGAATACAAGCCATTACCCAATTAATAAAAGGTCAAAGGATATGAACAATTTTCATAAGGAGAAATTAAAATCATTCCTACTCATATAAAAATGTTCTAAATCACTACTGAGAAATGCAAATTAAGAAAATTCTGAGGTACCATTTTACACCTCTTAGATTGGCAAAGATGACAGGAAAAGATCATGATGAAGATTGGAATGGATATGGTAAAATTGGGACACTAATGCATTGTTGGTGGAGTTGTGAAATGATCCAACCATTTTGGGAGCAACTTGGAACTATATCCAAAAGGCTTTAAAAGTGTGTCCTTTGATCCAGCAATGCCTCTACTGGGTCTTTATCTCAAAAAGATTATAAAAGAAGGAAAAGAATCCATAAGCACAAAAATGCTTGAAATTGCCCTTTTTTTCAGTGGTAAGGAATTTGAAATTGAGTGGCTGTCCATTAGTTGGAGAATGACTGATTGATTATGCGATGTAATGGAATATTATTGTTCTATATAAAGTGATGACCAGGATGATTTTAGCAAAGCCTGGAAAGACTTACATGAACTGATGCTAAGTGAAGTGAGAAGAACCAAGAAAACATTGGACCCAGAAACAACATTATGTGATGATCGACTGTGATGGACTTGGCTCTTTTCAACAATGAGGTGATTCAAGGCAATTTATTGAACTTGTGATGAAAAAGTGCCATTCACATCCAAAGAGACAAAGGAGACAATGTAGATCCAAGCATAGTATTTTCAGTTTGCTGTTGTTTCTTTCCTGGTGTTTTTTTTTTTCTTTTCTCATGTTTTTCCCTTTTTGTTTTTGTTTTTGTTTTTTTTCACAGGAGGATGAATATGAAATATGTTTAGAATTGTACATGTTTAATCTGTATCAGCTTGCTTGCTGTCTTGGAGAGAGGGAGAAAAAAATGGAAGACAAGGTTTTGCAAAAGTGAATCCTGAAAACTATCTTTAAATGTATTTGAAAAAATAAAATACTATTAAAATAAAAAACCTTTAAAATGTTCATTGAGTCTTTAAAACATTATAACAGATGATGCAGTTACTTTGCTAATTAAAACTACTATTTTTTCTCTTTAAATTTCATGTTAGTGAAAAATAATGTAGAAAAACACAAACACTGAAAAAATTGTTTATGTGTTGGCAAGATTTTTCAGGTAGTCACTTTTAGTACATATCGTAAATCACATTAGAAAGAAAAAAGTATGTAATTAAAAACATTGTCTGACCTTAATTCACAAACTAACTCATAAACCACCACGAGTAAGGCATGCAAAGATAGAAATAAATCAGGGTTTGGCTTCTATAGATTTGAAATAAGATCACCATAATTTTAGCCTTCAATAATTAGTACAAAATCATCTGTATTTTTAATAAGTTGAAATAAAGAGCAGACCCTACCATGCCGCATTACACTATTGTTATTTTTAAAAAATCTCCAAAAATGAAATAAAAACCAAAATGTTGGATTTCAAATGAAATGAAAATATGCTTATGCCTTAGTAAAAAGAAAAATTTGCAAATAACAATAGGCTCTGCTGAAATAAATGTTGCTAGTTAAAAAAAAAAATCCAGATAAGTCCTTGGAAACTGATAACAACTTGAATTTCAACTCATTCTAAAAGCAAAGACAAAGTATTTATTAAGTTCCTATTATGTTCATGGACTCTCTTAAGAGCACTTTATATACTCCCCATGCCCTTTCATCCAGAGAAGGTAACCTATACAAATTTGTAGGTCTTTCCCTTACACAGACATAGGCATAATCCACACAGGTTCTTTGGACATGGAAATTTAATGCTTTGCAGAGATCATTGAAAATCTGCTTTAGCATGATTAAAATATACCACTAGTCTTTAAATTTCAGGTGATGATAATAGAGCCCAAATTTCAGGCTTTATGGTTTTAAACACACAACCACCATAGAACCTGCTCTCAAGGAATTTATCACCTATAGTATACTAAGGAAAAGAAGTGGAGAATGAAAAATGTAAATAGATAATTACATGCAAAGTATATTTAAAGTTATACCAAGTCATTTCAAAGTATAGAGAGCATTAATAATTCAAAGTATCAGCAGAATTCTCCTGAAGCTTTAAACAAAACTAGGGAATATAAAAAGCCCAGGTGACAGAGAATAGCATTCCAGGCTGATAAGATATGGAAATGGGAGAATTCAGACTTGACTAAAAGGAACAGAGACTAGGCCAGTGTGACTAGACCAGAATTTTGTGAAAGAGATTAAGATGAAATAAGGCTAGAAATGTAGAGGGGACCTAGCTTGTGAAAGACTTAACCAGATGGAGGATTTTGAATTTTATCCTAAAGAAAATAGGAAGAAACAAGATTTTTGAGTAAGCGAATGCTATAGTCAGAAAAAAAAACTAATAGAGAAAAAAACTTCTCAAAATATGAAGTAGAAATACCTGAACCCCAATAAATTTCAAGTGTGCAAAATAATTATAACAATTTCATCTAACATTCAGAGAGCCACACTTCAACCCATGACATCTAGCTCTAAATCTGATCCTTTTCCAGCACACCTCCCTGTGGTCCAAATCTATATAAGTTGCCTGAGATGAAAATATAGATGTAGCAAATGATATAGAGTTTGAGGACATGTTAGATGGAAGAGTCAGTGTCCAAACACATCTCATAAGACTAAAGCCATAAGCCAAATCTACTGAGACTGCATTGAATCTAGGGATAAGCAATAGACATGTTTTATTTGAAATGAGATAATGTGTAAAGAACTCTAAAAGCTTTAAAATACTGTATAAATAATTATTATTTTTAAATCAGTTTTGCAAATACAGAATAGAATAATCATGCATATATGGCTACTCAAGGGGAAAATTTTGGGTGTTTTATTAAACTAAGGTCCTATTATGAGTTAATTGTGTGATATGGAGGCCAATAAAAAAAATTAATGATTTGCTAGATTGTATTTAGATGATAAGATCATAGATCCAGAAATAGAAGAGTTGTTATTGATCACTTAGTCCAATGATGGTAAACCCAGAAATAAATGGATTCTTGTGGACTATATATTGACTTAGAAAATCACAAATTAACATTATTTATGTGATAATGCATTTTTTATTAATTCTGTTAAAAATTTGCAAATTAATGTAATCTGATTTTGGTTGCATTCAGGAGTTTTGTAACTCCCTGAATGCTGTAAATCTGATACTTCTCATTAGTCCATCACCATGAGAGATGTTCTGGAGTCTGTTCAAACTAGCTTAGAGAACTGCTTTTAAGATTTTCAATATCACCATTTACACTTTGGAAATCAGCAAACAAAATGGGCAAATTAGGGCTTGATTTATTTTGTTGTTGTTATTGTTGTTGATTGCCTAGACTTCATAAAATGATGGTTAAAAATAGTTAGCAATTCAGATTAACCTAAAAGGTATGATATGGGCACATTCTTTTCCCCAGAAATATGGATGGTTATCATTTTCCAACACTCCCTGATGACTACCCTTCTAACAGATTAGGAGACTGAAAAAGAATAAAGAAAGTGATAGTTCAGCTGTTTTTCATTCTTGTCAAACCACGCCTCTAGAATTATGTTCTAATGGGGGCATTACAAAGTACATTGACAGGTCAGATTGCATTGATAAGAAATCAGGCAAGATAGCAAAAGAACTAGAGTCTTAACTCTTCTGATCATCCTTTAGGTACAATAAGGATATTTATGGAGAAAAGAAGATTTGGGAGCTGGCACTATAACAATCTAATAGCTGTCATGTTGAAGGGATCAGATTTTTTTTAGCTTTATGAGCAATATGTGTAAGGTGAAAATAGACTGAATTTAAGAAAAAAAAAGTGAAAAGGGCTATCTAGCAAACTGGTGAATTTCCCAATCATTGGAAATTTTCAAGAGATCCTAGGGATCCACTCAATTATAATGTTACAAAAAAGTAATTTTGATCAGCTACATATCTGATTAAATAAATGAAACATTATACCCGGAAATATAGATGCATGTGGATCCTATCTCTCATAGTTCTAGCCAAGAAGTGATAGTGAGTAGAAAAAAAGGAAACTAAACAATTTTATTCCCTCTATATGTTGAGTTTTCCAGCTGGTGCTAGATTTCTACTTCTTTATTTCTCAGGTTCTTTGCTATGCCTCAACTGATAATACTTAATATTTCCTTGAGAGAAATCATTAAAATGACATTAGCAGTGACTTTGAAATTACTCTTCAAGACCTGCTAGAATTGAAGAATAATTTCAACAGCTACTGAAGCAGATGTCTGGACATATGCTGGTATGGGACAGCACATCTGAGTGCATGACATGTAGAAACAAATTTTTAAAATAGTTAAGGTAAAAATTTCTCAAAAGGAATGACTCTGTCACATTTTTATTGACTAGCAGGTTACCTCATCTCTTAATAAAATAAAACACACACACACACACACACACACATTGCAAAACTGTTAATCTCTGATTTTATCCTTGTGTATTTTGACCAAAAATGTTTAAAATAATGATGCAACTTTTGGTTCTACAAAATAGATCTCCTTCCTTACAGACATATGCTGCGTATAAAATACCCCCAAAAACCTTGTGCTGCTTTGAGCTCAAGAAAATAAATGCAGCATCACTGAGTGTCATCTAAGAACCAGCTGTATATACATGAATTGTTTCATTCCAAATTCCATTTAATTTTTAGTTTGTGAAGTATTCTGCAGAAGATATTTTTTTCCTATTTAGAAAAGTCATAAGAAATGGTCTGCAAATGCAAAGTCAAACAGTGTGAATAGAAATTTGAATAAAGCTACAAAATCTGTAAATTTTGAACAGCTGCACCTCTGAAATACAAACAAATCTATCTTCATTATGACATTTATTTTGATCTGATTCCTGGGAATCTTTTTAAATACTATGACCACTAGAGGGCTTCCATATTTTGCCTTAAGAATGAAACATTATTCTAACATTAGTTTAACTCTCTGTTAATGAACAGTAGTACTACCATATTTCAATGATTGCTATTAATCTCCCAACTACCTACATTTATAGATGAAATACAATAGGACATAATAAAGTGGTGATATGAAAGGACAATGTTAAGGAATCATTTCATTCTTTACTTTTACAGTTCTCGCCATAATTTACAGACTCTGTTTCTTTGCTCATTAGGCCTTATACTACACTGAAAATAATTTCTGTGAATTTGTTACTATCCATATGTTCCTGCTGAATGACCTGGGCCATTTTAGGAGAAATTGAATTAGATCAAAGCATGTTTCTTGTTCCATCCAAAAACTTGCTTTGGTATACAAACTCATCAACATTTGTTTCATGATAGAAAAACAAAAAGGTTAAAACCATTATTACAGAAAAAAAGATTTTGCTTGTACAACTGGCCAATGTCCCTTATGGAGTTTAAGAAACTTTATTAGTGTGATGAGACATACTGAGAGTCACTTTTAAAAATGTTTTAAGAGGGAAATCCCCATCTTTTTTATTAAGCTTGATTTTGGGACTCTCTTAAGTGCTAACTTGGCTTTGAGTCAATTCCACGATTAAAATTCCAGAGAAATGCTCAGTTGATTGTATAACAACAAAAGGGGGTGAAGGCAAAAGACACTTAGGACAAGCACTATAGAATTTATATGAACCACTTTAAAATAAAAATCATATCTTTTTGTATTGAATCATTGATAAGCATCAATGGGTGACAATATTTTTAAAAGATAGGAAAATAAGAATGAGCTAAACAACACAATTTTTAAAATGTAGCTTGAATTGCTTTCTTTCTCTGAATAGAGATTTCTAAACAATACCTAAGTTATGGTTTCAGAACATTTTGTTTCATTTCATACATTATGTTAGACTATTCTATCAAAAAAAGAGGAGAGTGAATACATTTTATCATCTACAAAGCTTTTCAGGTGATAAAGTTAGAAACAAAGGAACACATTTGACCTACTCTATGTAGATATCCAAACCTAAATAGATCTGAATTCTTTTGAAGCTTTTTGGTATTAAATTTCAGAGTTTTTGATAGTCCTTTTGTCTGGAAGGCTGATGGTTCCAGATCAGATCTCCTAGGTTACAAAATATTTGGTTGGATAAGAATTGATTGAAAAAAAATCAAATGAAATAGCCTGAAAAGGAAATTTGCACTGTTTACTCTTTGTGACAGCAACATACTTACATGCAAAAGAAAAGTAAAAATTATAGGTAGAACCTATTTTGCAATATTGACAATCAATTTTATTACAAATTCTTCAATCAAATAAATTGTTATGGTGAAGGCATAAAATCTCTAACTGCAAGTCACCAATTAAATATAATCCAACCCACACCAGTCATGATGGCCTTATATAGACAAACATATGAATGCTTCAATTCTTAATCTTTTCAAAGTGGAAAGTACTTGTAAGGTTCTCAAGCAACTTCAGTTTGAGTAGGCTTCTCATTCTAACTCCAATCATCAGCATTATTGTAGATGTTAAAACAGCAGAAAGGGGTTAAATTCAAACTTTTGGCACATAGGTGTCTCTCATTCATATATGGTTTTGATCATAGTGGATGTTTGACTAGGTAAAGAAAATATGTCATTGAAATTTGCAAGATGTTCAAATTATTTTCTGTTTCACAATAGAAATTTTCCATGCATCTCAGAAAAAAAATTCATTTTGTAAGTAATCAGTGTGGCAAGCAATATAGCTCACTTCCAGTTTATCCTAAACATTTTATTTAAACCTAATTCCATTTGTCACAAAATCTAAGATGATGTATCCTAAATGTCTTAGTGCAAATTTGAACTTTAATAGCTTAAAGAAAGTTTATCAGTCTTAATAAATAAAAACTATACTAGGACATTTGGGACACCATTTACAGTAGGAAAAATCCATCAGTTTGTAAATAACCTTTTCAAGTATCCTTTCTCTCTAAAATTTTTGATTCAGAAATCTTCAAGTGTCTCCTGTCTCCTACTATTGCTGTTGTTGTTATTTTTAAGTGCCACAAAAGTGGAATCTGTCTTAAATCATCAAGCATAAGAGTAATATAAAAATTATTTCTTATTTCACTTAAAGTACTTACAGTGAGCTGCTTCTCCAAATTGCCTTAGTGTTTCAGCAGGAACATTCTACACGTCCGAAGAAAATTCAGAGGGTAATTGTTCAATTATTCTTTCTCTCTCCACAATCTGCTCTCACTGCATACAGTTCTTTAAAGAATAAAAAAGTCTCATTTCAGAACAGAACAAAATAAATTCTTCTCACAATTTCTTGTATGATGTAAAACACTACTTGTTATAACTAGTAAAGTAACATTTACACTTTTCTAATCTGAAAGCAAAAACAGTGGTCACTGAAGAAACCAGCAGATTTTCTCAGACAAAATGAATTTAACTCTGAATACATATGCCATGAGGAAGTATAAAAATAGATTTCATTAATGCCATTCAAATATTGGTCAGAAATTATCAAATCCACTAAAATTACACGTGTTTAACAAAATCTGTGTCATGCAAATGAAATCAGTCAAACAATAAACCTGTATGTTTATGCCTATTAGGTGTCAGGGTGTGTAAGGGCTGGGGATACTCAAAGAGGCAAAAGTCAGTCTCTGCACTCAGGGAGCTTACACTCTAATGAGGAAGGCAATATATAAAATGTTATATAATATTTAGATTAGATAGATGCACATATGCATACAAAGTAACTTATATACAAAGTCTATTAAAATAAGAAACAGGAAAGGCATTAGAATAAAGAAGAGATGGAAAAAAGCTTCCCATAAGACATAGGATTTTATTGGAAATCTATAGGAAACCAGAGAGATTAGGTAGAATAGAGGTGAAATAGAATTCCAAGAATAGAAAAAAGCCAGAAAAATGCCCAAGCATTTGGAAGAGAACATGTCTCATTTTTGGAACAAGAAGAGGCCATTGTTATTAGATGGAAGAGTACATATTGGGGAGTAAAATTTAAGAAGACAGAAATAGTAAAGGGGGCTAGGTTTTAAAGAGCTTTGAACACCAAACAGAATGTGTTGTATGTGATCTTGGAGCTAACATGGAATTTCTGGGGTTTTATTAAGTAGAGTGGTGACATGGTCAGGGAAGAGACTAGAGGCAAGCTGACCCACCACCAGTAGTAGTCCTAGTATGAGGTGATGCTGAATTATACCAGACTGGTAGCAGCATCAGAGGAGAAGAAAAGGCTTATTTGTGAGATGTTGAAAATATGAAATCAAAAAGTCTTAGCAACAAATTGGATAAGGGGGTGAGTGATACTGAATTGAGAATAATACTTTGGAACGCACAGCATTAATCCTTGTGTTTTTCTGCATCAGCAGGCTAAGAAAGAGGAAAAACAACTTTGAGATATAGCTATATTATATATTATCTCTAACAGTACCCTTATCTCTACTTCTGTATATATATGTATATATGTATACATATATATATGCATATACATACATACACACATATCTAGATCTGCTTCTATACCTCTAACTTATGTTTGTCTCCTTTTTCCATTTGGCTAATTTTGCTATTTAAGAAGAAATTTTCTTCAATGAATTTGTATGACTCTTTTACTATTAGATCAATTCTGCTTTTTTTTTTCTCCAAAAAAATTCTCTTGAAAGGAAGAGTTTTTATAGTGGAAGGGAAAATGATCGATGAATAGAGAAGTTATTGGCAATGCTTGAACCTCACTTTCATTGGAACTGAATTGAAGAGGTAAGAATATATAGACATGCTCAGTTATGATTAGAAATTCATCCTGCTGAATAGAGAAATAAAAATAGGGCATAAGGAAAAGGAGAGGACTGATAAAAGACAGGGTGGATTAAGGGAGATAGTGGTTAGAGGCAAAATAGAAATTTGAGGAGAGACAGGATAAAAGAGAAAAAAGGAAGAAACAGAAGAAACAGGATACAGCAAAATACATAGTAATCATAACTGAATATGAATGGGATTAACTCACTCATAAAACAAATAGTAAAATTAATCAGAAATTAAAATTAAAAAATATATTGTTTATAAGACACACTTGAATGAGAAAGACATACAAGGAATTAAATTAAAAGGCCAGACCAAAAGACTTCAACTGAAGTTAAAAAAAAAAAAAAAAAAGCAAAAGTGGCAATTATGATCTCAATGAAACTGCAATAATTTATGTATCTTAAAGAGATAAACTGCATTTTACAATGAAATAAAATCAAAAATTTTACAGTAAGTTTCTCTGATAAAAAGCTCATTTCTCAAACATATAGAGTACTGTGTCAAATTTATAAAAATAAATCTCATTTCCTAATTGATAAATGGTAAAAAAAAAAAAAAATAAGAGTTTTCAGAAGAAGAAAGCAAAGCTATCTAAAGTTAAATAAAAATGTTCCAAAACAGTATTGGTTAGGCAAATGCAAATTTGAAAAAAATCTGATGTACCACCTCACAACCATTAGAATTGACAAATGCTGGAGGGAAAGTAGTAATACCTTGTTGGTAGAGTTATGAACTGACAACCCTTCTGGAGAATAATTTGAAACTCCACACAAAGGACCATAAACATTGGCATAACCTCAAATAAAAACAATACAACCAAGATTAGAAGGGAAACAAAAAGCTGGAAAACAATTTTTATAGGTAGGGTTTCTGATAAAGTCCTTATACCTAAATAATAGATAGTAGGACAAAAGCATTAAAATGATGAAAGGGAAGACCAAAATGTGAGCGCACTAAGAGGAAAAAAGAGTAACTTATCAAAGATGTCCTATACCAAAATTTGGGTACTAACCTCAGCTAAATTCATAGCAGATTTATATAAGTGAAGATTTTTTTCCTTCCATGGAAAAAGAAAGGATAAGGTGACAGCAATGTGTGCTTAATGATTTCAGGCATTGACACTGAGCTTTGATAAGTCTCTGAGTATAAGGCAAACCATTCCACTAGTGAGACACATAAAACAGGAAAATATAAACTGATATTGATGCTTATATTATAAAGTCATTTCCATATTCCCTCCTAATTCCAGTATGAATCCCAAATAGGAGACAGTAGGATGTTCTTTAACCTAAAAATCAAAATCAATACAATTAAGATTTTAAGCAAAATTCATTTAGACTAGAGTTCCTTTTGCTAGACAAGAATTCTCAATGTCTTTTTTTTTTTACTAATGAACAATTTTTAAAATTGTATTTATTTATTTAAAACAAATGCAAAGGAAGGAAAAAACAAAAAAAGAAAATCAAGAACGATTAAAAATATGTAACAATAAATTTCTCTGTCAAGAAATTATGCTCAAAACTGTCCAACTTTTCTTTGCTTCCTTATAAGTTTTCTTTTGTTCTCTGCTGTGAAGTTTTTATTTTGTTTTTGTCCCCTTTCTTCCCCTCCACTTTCCCAAGTAGGGTGCAAGGTAGGCATATGTGTGTGTATATATGGATATATATGCATATATTGTATATACATGTATGTATGTTTAGATATATACATGTTTATATAAACATATATCTAAAACATTATTGTGGTTGATATATAATGTAGATTTCTGTCTTGATTGAATCTATTTTTTTGAAGTTGACTTTAACTGAGATCAATGATTACTACCCCTAGTTATTTTTCTAATAAATTCTTCTCCTAATCAATGTTTTATTTGTGAAAAACTCTTATTTCCTAATCCTACTAACAATGCTATTACTTAACCATCCTGCCACTCCCACCCACCACAGATTCCTCTCTTAACTTTTCTTCTTACCTTTTCTTTCCCTCTTTATCCTTTTCCCATTAATCTACACACCTTACCTCCCTTCAGTTAATCTACCCATCCTTCTATACCCTACCTTATTTTATTCTTTTTCCACGTATTTCTTTAAGGATTTTGAGGGTGCCATACCCTTCTTGTACACACACATACACATACATTATACATACATATGTTGGTTTGTATATGTGTGTATGTATATTTGTTTGTTTGTATGTATTATTGTTTACTTCCAATCCAAGGAATGTTTTCAGAACTACCAGTCCTCCTCCCGCATATTAATTCCTCTATGTTGGTTTTTGCTATAGCACCTTATTTGTATCGCATAAATACTATTTTTATCTTTTTCTATAAGGTTTTGCTTTTTAGAGTCACACATATTCAGAGCTACCCCAGTCTTTCTTATGGAATACCCAATTACTAATGTCAATGTTATATATACAGTTTACATTTTGATGTACTTTGTCCTCATTGAGTAACCTGAAATTAGTCTTTCATGTTGGCTCTTATATGTTAAATTTTCTACTGATTTTAGTTTGGTGGAGTAAAATTTCTGAAAATCTGACAATTCACTGAATGTTTATTTTTTTCATTCAATATTATATTTGATTTTGCTGGATATAATATTTTCAGTCACACATTAATTATTTTGATTATCAGTACATATTGTTCCAAGACCAGTGATCTTTTATTGTAGCCAGTGATAAAGCCTGTGGAGTTCTTATTATAGCTCTAGCATACTTGAATTCTTGTTTATTACAAGGTAAAATTTTCTTTTTGATCTGGGGGTTTCAAAATTTAGAAATGATCTTCCTATATGTTTTCCTTGTGGGATGTCTTTGAGGTAATAATTGGTTTTTTTTCCTATTTCTACTTTCCCCTCTTGTTCTATCATTTCAGAACATTTTTTGTTTTAATTTTTGCATCATTGTATCAAGGTTCCATTTTTGGTAATAGCTTTTGGGTAGTCTGAATATTCTTATATTTTCTCTTCTTGAGCTGTTCTTTAGATTTGTTTATTTTCTTACAAAGTGTTTCACATGCTTTTCAATTGGTTTTTTTTTGTTGTTGTTTACATTTTCTGTTATTATGTCTTGGCATCTTAACAACTTCTTTGGCTTCCTCTTACCCAATTGCAAGAATTTTCTTTTTAAAAGATTTTGGGTTTCCTTTTCTAGTTGGTTGACTTTTTTCATTATATTCTGTTTTTTATTTGCATTCTTCTTCTTTATTTTTAAGCATTTCCTCAATCTCTCATTTGAATTTTTAAATATTTTGAGTGATCCTATAAATTATTTTGGGCATTTAACTCTTTAACAATTTTCTTGAGGTAGGAAAGGCATTTTTTTTAACTTCACTGTCCTCCTCTGAAGATGAAGCTTGGTCTTCTCTAATCCCATAGCAATTTTTTGTGGTTGGATTCTTTCTCCTTTGCCTGTTCATTTTAAAATAAGAATTTATTAGTGTAACTACCTCTAATTGGGGGAGGGAGAAGTGGATAGTGACTCTTGCTTTACTTTTTTGGCTAGGAATGCAAAACCAAGAACTTTACCTTCCTGCAAGTGTCTGTAGCCAATAGTGTCCCTGACACACTGCTTCTATATTCATCATGTATGCTGGTTGCTTCTCACAGAGGCCTGAATATCAGCAACACAGCTACACATGGTGTTTCTCAGCAGCCAAAATTTCCTTCAGTCTTCCTGGATTTAGACAAGTGACTCCCCAAGCTTTCCAGGAGATGAAAGTTCCTGTAGTTTTAGGTTACCTAGGAATCCATCTAGTCCCAAGGCTCCTGCCTGCTATTTCTGCTGAGCTAAGGTGGAGGTGTTTACACTTTACACCAGTTAAGCATTGATTCTGTGGTGTTTCTACTGGGTTTCCCAAGTTGTCCCAGAAGGACCTCTATTCAGCCCCAAGTCTTACTTGTTTTACATGGGATGGCATTTACCTTGAAGTTTAATTGGGTTTTAGTTGTAGGGAAAATGTGAAGCACTTAGAATTTTCTGAGAATTTTCACCTCTGGCATGAACACTATTTGTCAGTCTTGTTAAGCTTCTAGAAGTCTTATCAAAATAATTATAAATGCATAAAATCAAATATTTGGGATTAAAAAGGAAAACCAGTTCAATTGAAATATATGTAATCCCAGATTTCAATTTCATACTTATAAATAGCTTCCCACACTCAAAGATGTCTTTCCATTTTTTTTCTCTTAACCAACTGCTAAATGTTTACTGATTAAATACCATAGTCTCCTTAGCAACTATATCTAACCCAGAAACATATATAAACTTTCTTCTAATAACACAATAATGGAGTTATGAAAACTTAGCTGTTTAACAATATATATATTTTAAAAGATTTTAAAATAAAAAATCAAAGGAGTTTCAACATGAGTGCATCGTTTTAATTCTGAATGTTAAATTTATTGATGATAAGAAAAGTTGAAAACAGAGGTCTTGTTTTCAGAGGAAAAGGTCAGAGTTGACATACATTGAACGTAAATGTTTGTAACAGCTCTTTTTGTGCTAGCAAAGAATTGGAAAATAAATAAATGTCCATCAATTTGGGAATGGCTGAACACACATATGAAGGCAATGGATTAGTATTTTTTCTATAAAAAATGATGAAAAAGCTGATTTTAGAAAGTCCTGGAAAGATTTACATGAACTAATGCTGAGCAAAACAAGCAGAACCAGGAATACATAGTACACAATAACAGCAAGAATGTGCAATGATCAACAATAAAAGATTTGTTTCTTCTCAATGGTTAAGGGATCCAAAACAATACCAATAAACTTTGGACAGAAAATGTCATCTGCATCCAGAGAAAAAATTAAGGAAACTTAATGTAAATCAAAACAGGCTTTGTTTAGATCCATGTATGGGGGCAGAGCCAAGATGGCTGAGTGAAAAGGTGACTCTATCCTCTCCTCCAATCTTCTCTCAGATCAACAATAAAATAAGCCTCTGAACTGATCTTCAAGTCAACGAACTCAGAAATATTTGGACACTGCTTTCTGGAGAACTTCATATCAGGTTTGTCTGACTCGGACAGAGAGATAAATAGATGACTCCTGTGTAGGCCTGAAGTGAGGGTGGGACTCAGCTTAGCTCATTGTGGCAGAAATTCCAAACTCCAAACTCCAAACTCCAAATTGCAAACACCTGGAGTTTATCTGAGGCACTCAGGACACTCTGCCCTGATTGTGGGCAGGTGTTCTGGCAGACTTGCCTTGTTTAAGGAGTAATTCATACTTAGTCCTAGCTCCCACCAGCCCAGCACCTTAAGTTAATTGGACGAAGTGCCCCAGGGCAAAGCTCTTCAGCCGCCTTCCAGCCGCTGGTTTTTTTTTTTCCCTACCTTAAAGAGATACCCACGCTGTCTAAAAAAAATGAAGAAGCAAAAGAGAGCTCTCACCATAGACAGCTTTTATCAAGGCAAAGAAGCGTTGACCCCAGATCCTGAGGTTCCTTTAGACAAAATACCAGAAAAAGGTATTAAAGACCATCACTGGTCACTTTTTCAAAAGGCCTTTCTGGAAGATTGCATAAAGAACCTCAAAAGAGAGCTGGAGGATAAATGGGAAAATAAACTGAAATCAGCGCAAGAAGGATACAATATCTTGCAAGAAGGATATGATGCCCTGCAAAAGAGATATGAAAAAGACACCAATTTATTGAAAAATAAAATTAGTGAAGTGGAAAAAGAGTGCAATGAACAAATTGGCCAGTTACAAAAGGAGCTTAAAAAGGTAACTGAAGAAAACAGCACTTTAAAAATAAGAATTGAACAAATTCAAGTGAATGACTCAATAAGACTTCAAGAATCAGTCAAACAAAAACAAAAAAATGAAAAATTAGAAGAAAATATGAAATATCTCCTAGGAAAAACAACTGACTTGGAAAATAGATCTAGGAGAGACAATCTAAGGATTATTAGACTGCCTGAAAGCCATGATGAAAAAAAGAATCTAAACACTATCTTCCAGGAAATCCTGAAAGAAAACTGCCCTAAGATGGTAGAATCAGAAGGCAAAATCACCCTTGAAAGAATTCACCAATCACCTCCTGAAAGAGACCCCAAAATTAAATCCCCAAAGAATATCGTGGCTAAATTTCAGGACTATAGCACCAAGGAAAAGATTCTGTGAGCAGCTAGAAAGAAACAATTCAAATACCAAGGATCAATAGTTAGAATCACACAGGATCTGTCAGCCTCCACATAGAAGGATCGAAGGGCCTGGAACCAGATATTCCTAAAGGCAAAGGAACTTATCCTACAGCCAAGAATAAACTATCCAGCTAGAATGAGCATTATCCTCCAGGGAAGAAGATGGTCATTCAATGATATAGGTGAATTTCATCTATTTCTAATGAAAAGACTGGATCTGAACAAAAAATTTGACACCAAAACACAGAACTCAAGAGATGCATAAAACGGTAAAAAGGAAAGGACTCTTGAGAACTTTATTTTTACTAGGGGGATACTTAAAGTTTAAGGGTATAATTAACTAGATATTACTTTGATAATATGAAAATGAGAACTAGAGGGGAAAAGGTGGTCAAACTGGGGAAAAGAGGGAAAAAGTGATAAAATAAGATCAAAAAAAAGGAGGTAAAAACAAGGTAAAATCACTTAAAGAAGCAAAGAAAACCTAATATAATTGAGAGAAAGAGGGGAGGGAGATGAGCATTGTGTAAATCTTACTCTCATCAGGTTGGGCTCTAAAAGTGTATATCAGACATTTGATTTCACATAGACACTTGTCTGTTGCTATAGGGAAGTGGGAGGGAAAGGAGGAAAAGTAAGAGACAAACTAATAGAAGGGAAAATAGAAGAATCAGGGGAAAGGAGTAAAAAGAGGGGGAGGGGACCTAAAGGGTGGAGTATTGTTTGGGGGAGGGGGTCATCAAAAGCAAAGTACTGAGGAGAGGGGAAGGGAGAAAAGGGAAAGGAAGGGGGAAAACATAACTTGGGTAAATAAGATGGCAGGAAATAAAGAATTAGTTATTCTAACTGTGAATGTGAATGGGATGAACTCTCCCATAAAGCTGAAGCGGATATCAGACTGGATTAAAAACCAGAACCCCACAATATGTTGTCTGCAAGAAACACATCTAAAACATAGTGACATATATAGGATGAAGGTAAAAGTCTGGAGCAGAAAATATTATGCTTCAAGTGAACAAAAAAAGCAGGGGTAGCAATCCTTATCTCAGATCAAGTAAAAGCCAAGATAGATCTAATCAAAAGAGATAAGGAAGGAAACTATATCTTACTAAAGGGTACCATAGATAATATAGCAATATCTATACTAAATATATATGCACCAAGTGCAATAGCACACAAATTCCTAGGGGAGAAATTAAGAGAGATGCAAGAAGAAATAGACAGCCAAACGATACTAGTGGGGGATCTCAACCTTGCTCTCTCAGAATTAGATAAATCAAACTACAAAATAAACAAGAAAGACACTAGGGAGATAAACCAATTGTTAGAAAAGTTAGGTATGATAGATCTATGGAGAAAGTTGAATGGAGACAGTAG